>VDFB02081045.1:0-12817 GCA_007258455.2 Sequoia sempervirens | reverse complement strand
TGATAAAAGATTAGCCTTGCCTACGTTTAAGCTTAGAGACGATGCAGTCCAAATACCATGTTTTTGACATTTTTTTGAATTTTTGAGTTTTTTTGGATTTTGATTTGATTTTGGATGTTTATGGATTCTCGCATGATTTTGATGATTTGGATATGGATATGTGATGATATTAGTGCTCTATTTTAGATTTTGTTGAAAACTGCCAGCGTTGATTGATTTGATTGATGGATTGATGATGATAACATTGTTGAGGATGCACAACAATGCAAGGATAGTGTTAAGCAACACAAGGACTAGGAAGGATATCCTGAAATGATGATGGATTAATTGGATTTTGATTGATCAGGATTGATGATGATAACATTGTTGAGGATGCACAACAATGCAAGGATAGTGTTAAGTAACACAAGGATTGGGAAGGATCTCCCAAGATGATGATGGATTGATTGGATTTGATTGATTAGTATTTTGAAGATTGATTTTGGAACAAAATTTGTTTACATGATTTGATGTGATGTTGACATGCAAATTAGATGTGACTGATATTGACTATTTGGATTGATGTTTGATGAAAGATGAAGCTTGATAAGGAACATTTTCTCGTCAAAATATTCCATGGGCTAGTGGTTTGGATTTTTTTCTCTCAAATGCTTGACCAATTTTATTTCATGTTTTTCCAATGTTTGGATCACCTCATAAGTTGGAGGATATAGATCAAGATTTATTCCCAAAGCAAGATGTAAATATTTTCCCCCAGTGTCTAGGAATGTTTGGAATGGAATAGATGGATGCTTGGATAGGTGTGTGGATGAACATATATGGTAAGCATGCAAAGGATGCCAAGGATTATCTTGTGATAAGATAAGGTGTTCAAATAAAGAATGCTCATTTGGATAGTGCTCCATGGCTTAGATAATGATGGGTAAGATAGGATCAATGAAAATGAACCATGTCAAGATGTTTACCATAAGAAAGTGTAAAGCGTGCACCAAAATTTTTTAAGATCAAAGTAACTTGGACTATGGATGCAGATGGATGAAAATGGATTTGGTAAATGGTTTATCGATGAATGGATTTATTATGGATGGGATGAGATGCTTTCACTTGAACTGGCACATGCAAATGCTCGATTCTACACATGATGCATGTTTGCTAGGTTTTCATCATGGTACCTATCCAAAGCGCCACCATAGTGGTTTTCAGTAGAGGTAAAAAAATTTCTTTACTGTTTTCAATCCTTTTTAATTTTTAATTTTTGCATTTTTCCTGAAAGATTTTAAGCTCATGTTGACTCACTTGGTGGTGTCGATGTAGATGCTTCTGTCATAATGTGCCATCGATATCCTTCCTAAAGAATTTTCTTTGATAAGATACATGCACTTTAATGCAACTTTTGAGATTCTCGATTTGCTCTACTGATATCAGAGTTAACTCTGTCTTTGTGCGCACATCGTGATAGAGTTCCTTCTGAATCCTTATGATGAAAGGTCATTTCCAATACATAGTCAATGTGAGAATTGGATATCATGTGTGGAGGCATCGATGGAGTGTGTTTATAGATAAGATATGGATTGGTTGACAGTTTGGAACCTTTGACTCTCCAAACTTGGGAAGATGAGCAATGATGGGTGGATACGAAAGTGTTGATTTAAACTAGCTCTTGGGTTAGAGTTAGTGGATTGACCATAAGTGGTTTTGAGCCCATGGTTTTGCATGTATGAAAGTCTATATAATGGCTTGGTGACTCCATTGTATGTGTGGCTGGTTGAAGCCTCTAGGCTTAGCCCGGTAGGGGCTGAGGGTTAATATGAAGATCTCCATCGCTGGTTTTTCCCCGGTTTGGGGTTTTCCAGGGTAAATCACTGTGTTTTGATTGTGTTCTTGTTTCATGCTTGATTTATTTTTATGTTTTTATTCTTCATTTGGTTCCTAACAAGTGATATCAGAGAAAGGTTCTGGGATTTTCTTTTTTCTTGCATGTGCAGGTTTGTGAGTTGCATGTACTTGCATGGGATCACATGTGGCTTGCATGTGCTTGCATGTTGATGCATGTAATATTTCCTAGTGTTTAAGGTTCTGGGTATTTCTTCTATGAATATTTCTTAGCTTGACAAGCTTGAGGAAGTTTGAAGTAACCAACTGAGGATTGAGCCTTGGAGAAGTATTGAGAAATCTAACGTATGCATTGATGAACAATGTATAATGGGAGAAGTTTGAACATGCATGTAGTTAGAATATTAACGAAGCAATGCGGTGAATGCGTTCATTCTAGTTGTGATGGAGGTCTTGTTTTGCTTTCAAGATAAAGTTGGATTTCTCTCAATTTTGTCAAGACAAAAAGTTGAGAAAGTCTGTGCATGATTGGTCGTGGTTGTTGCTATAGGCATGTTGCCTGTTAAAGTGTTTGCAAAAAAATTTTTAATGGAGTTGTATGTAAATTTTTTTTTCATGTATATGGGTTCATGGCTGTAAGACCTAGTATGGCTTGCTCGATCCCTAAAAGGAGAGGTATTATATGTGCTTGTGGAAGGGGGGTTTGGTGCTAACCCCAAGACCAAGTTTAAAGGGGGGATTATTGAGTTAAACTAGCTCTTGGGTTAGAGTTAGTGGATTGACCATAAGTGGTTTTCAGCCCATGGTTTTGCATGTATGAAATTCTATATAATGGCTTGGTGACTCCATTGTATGTGTGGTTGGTTGAAGCCTCTAGGCTTAGCTCAATTGGGGTTGAGGGTTAATATGAAGATCTCCATTGCTGGTTTTTCCCTGATTTGGCATTTTCTAGGGTAAATCACTATGTTGTGATTGTGTTCTTGTTTCATGCTTGATTTATGTTTATGTTTTTATTCTTCATTTGGTTTCTAACAGAAAGTGCACATGAAATTAGGACCAATTGCTTGATACACTTTGTACGTCTCTTGAAAATCCTACTTTTGCTTTTGTAGATGTCTTTGATGGATACTTTTCCCTTTTTTATTTTTCCCCATAGTTTCTTTGACTAATGGAGTTTGATAGGGATAATCTTTCTTTGTATTTTTTGGTATCCATGTATATTTGATTTCTCCCTTATGATTCACTACTTATTTTCTTTGATAATGTTCTTCTTCTTTTGATGTTGGTACCAATTCATGGATGGGTTGATGGGTGGATGAAGATTTGTGATGTGGCTGGTTGTAGTATTGGCATTGGTTTCATCATAAGGATTCTTTGTGCTCCCTATGTTGATATTTGCTTGAGACAAAGTTGCCACCAATACTGTGGAAATATTGTCTTCGTGCTTTGATTCTACCTGTTCTAAGAGCTCTTGTTTAGAATGCATTCTCTAATAAATGACCAATATAGATGACATTATTTCCATTTGTTGCTCTGCTGACTCTAGAATATCCTGTTCTATCTCACTTGTTTCTTTGAGTGGATAATGTTGGATATCTTCATACATGATGTCCCCAATTTGAATTTGGGATATATCTAATCCTGATGTTGATGAGTCAGTTTGACTATAGGAATCAATAACTTGCTCTTTTTGCATAATAATGTTAGAAGTAAAGGAATCATGTTGTGAATGAAGATCATCTATGTGTCCATCCACATAAAGCATCTCATGGGTAGATGGAGGAGTATGTGCTATGTGGATGTGATCATCATTTGTGACATCTAGTATAGATAGGAGAGTGTCCATTAGATAATTGTAGTATCTTGGAGATAATTTCTTGATCTTGAATGATTTCGGAATTGCTTTCGACATGTTTTGGATCAAGTTATTGACATAATTTAGTTTCAAAGGATGGATTTCTTATAAAGGTTTCTTGGATATCTTCATTAGGCATGGGAACTAGCTCAATATCCTCTTGATCTTTGAGTGGACTTGGATCAAATGTCGAGAAGAGGATTTCTTTAGCATCTACAACCATGAGGTCAAAGGATGTCAATATGTCTTGGGAAGGACCATTGCTAGATTTTGGTGAGAGATGTTGATCACATTGCTTCAAAATAAATTCTTGAGATATGTCCTCTAACTCATAAGGAAACGTATTGACATTTTCAATGTGAACCCTATTTCAAACTTGCATGGAAGAAACAAACAATCACATTAATAGATCAAAAATGAAAGATTAAAACATGAGTTCCCCATAAAATCGATTTGCATTGTTAGAAAATAAGGAAAATGATGATATAATTGAGCAAATACAAACACAAATAACTATCCTTATTCTAAAACAAGACAAACACTTGATCTTATGGGGGGATTGGTGCTATTTTGATATGGAAAATAGCCCTTTCCCAACCCCTTTAGATAAGCTAATGATAATGATGGACAAGATCATTTCTCAAATGAAGAGAGTGACCTTGCATGATTGATTGTGGAGATGATTTGTTAAGATTGTGGATTGATAGTGGAAAAAATCAGTTCTCCATGTGAAGAGAATGACTTTGCATAAAGATTGTGGAGGATTTGCTTGAGGATGAAGCCTCTATTTAAGGATTTTAAAATGCTAAGAGTGCCAAACATGGAGGATGTGGGACTAAGATTGGACAAATGAGAGGATGACACTTGTCAAGTGGTGAGTGGTTGATGCATGTGCAAGATTTGGGAAGAGTGCCCATGAGAGGGAGAATTTGAATTCAAATTTTGCAATAAATTTAGAGAGGGGGACAAGAAAAAGAGCAATAAATGTTATGTTGGAAGGACAAATCAACTTGTCATGATTTTCAAATTTGAGGGCCATGTTGAGTGAAAATGAGGGTTTTAATAAATCAATAAATTGATTTATTTGTGCAAGTGGCATAATCTAGAGAATGCAAGTGGGTGAGATTAGCATTTAATCATGGTTAATTTAAATAGATGATGATTATGTTAGCTCTTTAATCGATGATTAGGCTGATTTTGACCTTTAGGACTTTGATATTTGATTTATTTGAATTATAAATGATGGAATATGATTTTGGATTTGATTTAAATGGATGTTTGATTTTATTAAAAAGGTTGGTGATACTGTTATTTGATTTAAATAAAATGACCTTTAGGAGATAAGATTGCCTAATGAATGGATGGAAGTGAACCCGATTAATAATGAATGGACCTAATGTGAAATCTAGTTTAGTTACCACCTGAACTTTGATTGAATGCACAATGTTAATTTCAGATTCTACATTTTTCCCTCTCTTCAGCCAATGTACTTGCTGCGCTGGTCTGTTAGAATAACTTGCCGCATCAAAATTCAAAATTTCTTATTTTTGGATGCCCCCAACAGAAAAGTACACATCGGTACATTGCCCCCTCAAGAGATTGAGCAAAAGATTCAATTTGAGGGTCGATCTCGATAAAGAGGCAGGTTCAAAATGGATGGTTATGGATGATGAGGCAACGATAAGGATTTTAAGATGCTTAGAATAACAAATCTATATTATCCTAAACAACTTCAACGATTATATGATGTGAGATGGAAGAGATTGATGATGTGATGTGCCGCGGATTATGCACGGATGATTTATGTAGATGCTTAGACCGACAAATCTATATTATGATGATGATATGTTGTATGAGATGATATGCATCACTTATGGTTTTAGATGTATGATGGATGCATGATGGATGCATTGGTGATGATGATGTTAGTGCAAAAAATGAGATGATGACAAGAAGATCCAACAAGCCCACGATCCGATGAGACTTTATTAGAGATGATGATGATAGATGATGATAGATGGATGATTTGCTTATCAAGGATTAGGATTTTAAAAGAGCTACTTACCTTATGTTTGATAACACAAGTAGGCACGATGCATCAAGGTATAAAGGACCAGATGGCATTGTAATCTAGTGCCATGGACTTCGACTAACAAGCGTATAGGGAGTATTCTTGTTCACACTTGACATACAAAAACCTTGCTAGGATGTACCTAACAAAGCAAGTATTCGCCAAGTTATTTTACAAGAACGTTCAACAAGCACAGCAGACAAAAGATAATGATCGTTGCCCCATTCCTATCTCTCTAAATCCTTCGTTCGGATATCATCGAGAGGTCCTTGGAATGAGCGCAATAAGATAAATCAAAAGAAAAGATCAAGTACACAAACAAGCCAAATGTTCTTCATACCTCTAGCCAAAGGGATGTGTTTTGATAAGATAAGAATCCAAGGTGATATCCATAAATGATGCCCATTGTCGGAACGATATATCCTAGGACATGCATTGTACAGGATGATGATGGTTTGATAAGTTGATTGATAGGTTGTTGATATGATGTCAATTGACATGTTCTAAAACGATCAAGATTTTGATTTTGTGTTTGATAGTTTGTTGTTTGGTTTTGATTTTACGATTTGAAGATTGATTTTGGTCGATCATTGTGATTGTTTTGTTTGTAATTGGTCAAAGGATGAAGGTGATGATCAGTTTATTATGAATGGTGTTTATTACTGGCGCAAGAGAGATGAGGCGACCTAGATTTTCTCAAATATTTGGATGTTTTGACGCTTTGAAATGTTTTGAGGCTGTTTTTGGTGTTTTTCAAGATTTTCAAAAGTTTTGATTTTTGATTTTCCTATGTTTTGATTTTGATGTTTTGGATGTTTTGGATTTTGATGTTTTCTCCAATGTTTTGGATTTGATGTTTTTCATTTTTTTTGATTTTGATGTTCTGTGGGTCGAACAAAGATTAGCCTTGCCTACATTTAAGCTTAGAGATGACGTGAGTTCAAATTACAAATGCTTTTTGGAGGTTTTCTCTTTGACTCGGTTTTGATTTGATATGTTTTGAATGTTTTTTGATTTTCCGATTTCGATGTTTTGATTTTCACTACGATTTTGACAATTTGATATGGATATGGGTGATGATATCAATGCTCGGTTGGGATTTGGTTGAAAACCAAGCTAAGGCTCCATCAATCGTTGATGGATTGGTGATGATGATAACATTATTCAGGATACACAATAATGCAAGGATTTGATTGATTAAGATTGATGACGATAACATTGTTGAGGATGCACAACAATGCAAGGATTGATTGATCAGGATTGATGATGAAAAAATTGTTGAGGATGCACAACAATGCAAGGATGGTGTTAAGAAACACAAGGATATCCCCGATGATTTCTTGATTGATTTGATTGATCATGATTGATGAAGCTCGGGTTTGGAACAAAAATTTTGTTCAAATGATTTGATGCGATGTTTGACGAAATTAGATTTAATCGACATCAATTGATGCTCGATGAAAGATAAAGAATGATAAGGAATGTCTTCTCATCAAAATGTGCCATGGGCTAGTGATTTGGATTTTTGCTCACAAGTGGTTTGACCAAATTTATTTCATGTTTTCCGAATAGTTTGATCGTCATTACAAGTTGGAGGATATAGATCAAGATTTATTCCTTTAAAGCTAAGATACAATATCTGCCCCCGCTGTCTAGCAATGTATGGACGTGTTGGATGATCTTTAGATACGCTTATGGATGGATGGATATGGATTATCTCATGAGCAAGATAAGGTGTTCGATAAAGGATGCTTCATTTGGATAGTGCTTCATAGCTCGAATAATGCTGGATAGGATAGGACCAATGAAAATGACCCATGTCAAGATGTTTACCATAAGCAAGTGTAAAGTGTGCACCAAAATTCATCAAGATCAAGATGACTTAGACGATGGATGCAGATATATGAAAATGGATTGGATCAATGTATTTTATGGATGACTTGATTTATGTATTTAGATGGACGGAATGTCAGATTTATTATGGATGGATGAGATGCTTTCTATCCTAACCAACACACATAGATGTTCGGATTCTACAATACGACGATGTCACGTTTCGCCATAGTCTTGCTCCAAAGTGTCACTTCATGTTTTCACTAGAGGATGATTTTTCTTTACCCGCCTTTCAACCTTTCTAATTTTTTCTTTGGATTTTCATATTTTGATTTTGATTTTGATTTTTCTAAAATATTTATGCTTTAACCACCTAGTGGTGTTGATGTAGATGCTCCGCTCATGATATGCCATCGAGCATCCTAATTTAGTAGTTGCTGCTAAGATTACTGCACTTGAATACAATTTTTGGGATTGATCCGCTTCGTTGATATCCGGAAGGATTTTGTCTTCAGCAATAACATCACATAGATTTCCTCTCGATCCTTATGATGAAGGGTTGTTGCCAATACACCAATGTAAGAATTGGATATTATGCATGGAGTGCATATGGAGGTGTTTAGGGATAAGATGGATTGGTTGACGCTTGGTAACCTTTGACTTCCAACTTGGGAAGATGTGAGAAATGATGGGTGGATACTGAAGTGCGTGCATGGAATTAGGACCAACTACTTGATACACTTTGTAATGCTGCTTGAAAAGCTCACGTTTTTTGGACATCCTTGATGGATACTTTTCTCTTTTTTATTTTTCCCCATAGTTTCTTTGACCGATGGAGTTTGATAGGGATGATCTTTCTTTGTATTCTTTGGTATCCATTTGTATTTTATTTTTCCATTATGCTTTCTAGATCCTTTTTCCTTGATAACGCTCTTCATACTTTCTTTATTCAAATCTTTCTTTGAAGTTGGTCCCAATTCATGGATGGAGGATGGGTGGATGAAGATTCGTGATCGGTCAAGCCAGCATTGGCAATGGTTTCACCATAAAGATTTTTTGTGCTCCCTATGTTGATGTTTGCTTGAGACGAAGTTGCCCCCAGTATGGCGGTAGTAGCACCTTCATTCCTTGATTTTTCTTGCTTCGAGGTGTTTTGTTCAGTAAACGTGCTCTAACAAATGACCACTGTAGATGACATTAGTTCAATTTGCTGCTTGGCTAACTTTGGATGTTCTATCTGACTTGTTTCCTTGGGTGGATAATGTTGATATCTTCATACATGATGTCCTCAATCTAAATTTCAAATATATTTGATCTCGATGTTGACAACTCAGTTTTACTGTAGTAATCAATAACCTACTCTTTTTGTGTAATAATGTCAGGAGTAAAGGAATATTGTTCTGAATGAAGATCATCTATGTGTCCATCCAAAGAAATCATCTCATGGGTAGATGGGGGAGTATGTGCTATATGGATGTGATCATCTCTACAGATAAGAGAGTGTCCATTAGATTATTGTTATCTTGAAGATAAATCTTTATCTTCAATGATTTCAGAGTTACTTACATGCTTTGGATCAAGTTCTTGACATGGGTCACTTTCAAAGGATGGATTGCTTACAAAGGGTTCTCTCTTTGATGTTGTCATTGTGACATGGTCATGTTCAAGGTTCCTTCAAAGATTTGAGTAACCATGAGGTCAAGGATCAACAACATGTTTGAAGACCATTGCTGTGACCTTTTTAGTGAAAGATTTTGATCATGCTTTTGAATAAACTTTTGAGATATGTCCTCTAACTCATAAGGCGATGTAGAGACATTTTCAATATGATCATAGGTTAATGGATCATGCATTATGTTGATAGGATCAAATAATCCTAACACTTCTTGAAAGAGATCACTAAAAAGTGGCTCTTGATGTATGGTGAGTTGATAATCAGATTGTGTAGATACATCCTCAATGTGCTCCTTGATGGAGAGGTTTCAATCATTTTTTTCGACAATTGCAGTGGAAGGATTGTGAATGTCTTTGATCATAGAGTCAAGTGATGTTGATATTTCTTGAATTGGCTCATTTTCAAGTTTTGTTGGTGGATTTTGATCACAATTGCAAAGTGACTCTTGACCTATGTTGATTTGATCTTCGAATGAGATAAAAACATCTCCAATGTGTTCTTTGATGGATAGATTTTGAACAATGCTTGCATCAATTGTGGTGGGGAGATTGTCAATGCTATCACTAATTGTTTAATGCCCATTGTTATCCCCAATCATTTTTCGTGTTTGTGCTTGTGTTTGTTGGGTAGCTTGAGAGGCTTGTGGAGCCACCTGATATTGTTGAAGCATTTTTTGGTAGGCTTGATTTTCTTTTAGTGTGATGTTACAATATTGACTTATTGTACCTAGTTTTGGTAGTAGTGGTGGTGTATTTGGAATCGTGTTGGATGCGGTGACAAGTGATTGAGATATAATTGGAGCAATAGTGAGTGTTTGAGATGTGATGGGCATGATAGTGGTGGTTGGAATGATTGAAGCGATAGTGATGGTTGGAATGACCAAGGTGATAGACCCTTGGGAGACCCTATTTTGATTTGGGATCAATGTTGTTGTTCGATTAGATACCATCTGTTGGTGTGATGTCGATGGTATATTTGAGGGATTTGACGTGATGGTTTGATTGAGGTTAGGTGGATTGATTTGGGTGGAGTGATTGGTGCTAGGTAAAGGGGGAAGCCCTAAACCAAGGAATGATGTTGGTAATGGTGGTGGAGATTTCCCTTGGCGCAATGCCTCAACTATTTTGGAAAGTGTAGCAATTTGATCTAGCAAATTTTGTTCTTGATTTTGATCTTGACTCCCTTGATATAGTTGATTTGGCTCTTGTTTAAGTAGATTTGGAGTGTGTAGTTGTGTTTGATTTTGGACAATATTCTGATTTATGATGATGGGTTGAAATTGACCATTTCTCATGTTTGGAATATTCATATGATTTGTAAATGTATCCATCCCAACATTTGCCGGATTCATGTTTTGAAAACTTGTTCTTGGTACATTCTCCTTTGGCTTGTAGGGATTTGGTGGGATGACGTTTGTTTGAAGGCTCATGATTTGTTTGTTCGATTGGTGATTTGTAGGTTTGGACTTAGATCTATCATTGGGAAATGTGTTCCAAACTTTGACTTGGGCATACTCACACTTGTTGTACCATTGACATTTGTCGAAGGTAATGATCCCATGCATGGACTTTGATAATTGATAGGCATTGTAAGGCTTTGAAGATTCAATTGATTTGGATTACCCAAGATGTATGGATCAAGTTTATGTTCCATCTTCTTCTTGTGTTTTGACCTTGTTATGAAAAGTGACCTCTAAGGTTCTTAGAATCAATGATGAGATGGAGGATGAAATGTGTAAATGATATGAGTGTTTAAACGTTTAGGGACTTTGAATCAATTCTAGACTTAGGGCTTGATTTCGATTGGTTTGATTTGGATGATGAACTTGTAAACCCTAAAATGTTGGATGTGATCTTTAGGATAAACGTTGTTCAAGAAAGTGGTAATTTAATTAAGTGTGTGAGGAAGGATTCATCCAAACACACTTAACTAAGCAATTGAATTTGATTTGGTTTTGAGGATGATTTACCCAAGTCTAGAATGATGTTTTCAAAGCTCTAAAGTTGTTTGGTGGGATGGATTTTGATAAGTGTCTGGATGGATGAAGTGTTTGATTTGATTCTAAGAGACTTAGAAAGACTTTGTTTACTAGGCCAAGGTATTGAAGAACACACTTTTCTCTAAGAGCAATCAAAAGACCAATGTTTGCATGAAAATCATATAACCAAAAGATATCAAGCACATGTGTGGGGTCCAACTTGTTATCTTTTCTTAATGAGTTCTTGTTACCACAAACACACTTCTTGATTAGGTTTCAAATTGAATGTCCAACGTCACAACTTCTTTTCATCCCACAAAGTACTACATGGAAGTTCCAAGAAATTAGGACAAGGGTTGCCTAATGTTGACCTTTGTAAGAACAAATTAAGATGTAAACCCAATCACTTAGAAACCTCTAAGGACATAATCTCAAGGGTAAGAAATAGTTCTTAGGTTTTGTCAAAGGTATTTTCTCTAACTAAGGGGTTTGAAATTTTGATGATGATGTTGAATGTTGGTTTTGCAATGTTTTCGATAAACACACCGTGTTTTCAAACAAGCAATGTAACATCCTAGCTCAATTGGTACGTTTTTCTTAGTGGGCTTGCCTCATGCCCTTCATAGTAGAAGAGATGATTTTACATGCAAGCAAGGATAAAATATAAAGGTATGTTAAGAATGAAGTCTTAACCTCTATATTTCAACCAAGATCGGACATGGCAAGTAACTTCTTCGAATCTAAGTTCCAATGCACCACTTTGATAAAATCGTTGGATGGACTAGTTGGCTACTATGAACAAGGTTCTTAGTGATACAACATCGGGGATATGGCACCTTGCGAGCTTCTAGCAAGCCACTAAAGGCTTTAATCAATCCTACT
Source organism: Sequoia sempervirens (assembly GCA_007258455.2). Taxonomy (NCBI): domain Eukaryota; kingdom Viridiplantae; phylum Streptophyta; class Pinopsida; order Cupressales; family Cupressaceae; genus Sequoia; species Sequoia sempervirens. The sequence continues at coordinate 690 of VDFB02081045.1, read as the reverse complement.
AGGGGCTCTTATATTTTTTACGGTAGTACCCCATTCTGAAAGACGTACAGCTAAGGCCTACATACCATGAAGACTTGACAGTTTAGTCTTATCCATTTGTATACCGGCCCGAATGAAAAACGGGTTGGAGTTGCCTTCGAGTTCTTGTTTCGGATGTGTCTCTTAGGCAGGCCCCTCTAAAGGTAAACAATAGCAAAAAAACACACTCATAGTTCGATTAGCCTTTGTTTAGAAACAAAGTGAGAACACATGTCGTATGTTTAATCACACTCGCACAATATGTTGTTCAATTTTAAGCCCAAATCGAAGTGTGGAGGTGATCACTTTATCTTACGCCAAAATCACCATAAAGGCCTTTTGATTCTCAAGATCGCTTGGAAGCGCGAGAGAAGTGCATACACCCTTTTCAATGACTTTAGTTTAAGTAAGTAACCACAAAACAAGGAAAACACACATTCATTTTATCCTTCCAAAGCAATTGTTTGATTCATTTTAAGCACCAAATGAAATATGAAGATTGTTTGTCCAAGTTTTAGCCCAAAACAAAATCTAGTAAGTGTCTAAGCTTGAATTTTAACCTTTTGTGAATGGAAAAAATCAAATTGTTCTTTTTAGACCCAAATGAAAATTAGTGCCCTAGGAGTGAAAAGGTAACAATTTCATAAATAAGTGTTAAACAAACACTTAAAG
>VDFB02081044.1:0-15971 GCA_007258455.2 Sequoia sempervirens | reverse complement strand
TTAGATCTCTATTTCTTCCAAGGGAAGAATGCTTAGTAGTGGAGAAAGCAAAGGAAAGCAAACAAGAAGAGTATGTAGATTTGGGTGGACAAGTGGAAATGTATGATTCATAAATTTTTCTTCACATATACCTGATTTTCATCATGAGATGCCTTTGTTTGAGGGCCCCTTGAAGGCCCAAACCCTAGATGAGGATAGAGTAGTTGAGCATAAACTTAGTGGATCAACCACTAGTTCCAAATGTTAACATGGAGAGGGAGACTTGAGTGATTCATTTTGTGGTGATTCGTTGGTATTTTTTTAAGATGAAGAGTTGGTTAATGATGAAGTGAAACCCTATCATCATTTTAATTCTTTGTTAGGAATGGAGGTTACCTTATTTGAAATATTTGTGATGTATTCCATGGAGACACTTTCCTTTATTGGGTATACAAGTGGGAGGTGAAGCTACACTTTGACACAAGGTATGGAGGTGTTGCTATAATATTTGGTTTTGAGTTACTAATGCCTGTGGTCTAGCTTGACTTTCTCATAGGGATTGGGACAAAGAATTAAGATCTTGGTGTTCTTGTCCTATTTCATGAAGATCCACTCCATTCTTAGCTAAGAGATGACTATTCTACCTTATTACACATGGAAATCCTACAGGCTACTTGCAAGACAACAACAACTATTGGGGTATTTTGGAAAGTTCTATATCATCTCTTCACCATTGGAGGGTGAAATATGGATGATACTCTATCATCATATGACATTGGTGATAGTACTTGCACTCACTTGCATTTGATTTTAAGATGGCAGGTTGTTATGTTTTACATAAAAAACATAGGAGCAATGATTAGATATTTTCTTGCACTTGTGAGGGTTGCACTACACATCCACCAGAGATCTGTAGGGGTCGAGGAGTCATTTGGTGTTAGTACTTTGAGATGATCCTATTTTTTCATGTTTTTTGGATGTGGTCTTATCATAATTTGGGATTCAAGTGGTGATATGCTTATCATTGCTTGATGATAAGTAATTTTTGGAAGGGAGGATTGTAATGTTCCCTTTAATAGTATTTGATTACTCTAATTTTTGGTGCTCAAGGGGGGAAGGTTGAATGATATTTAAATATGATTTTAGTGCCTAGGATAATTTTATACTTTTTTATTTGGGGTTGGGCAACCCCTTTTTAGAGTTATAAGGAGAAAAATAAATTTAAAAAATAATAATTTTTGAATTATGAAATTGGTGCCCAAGTTGAGTAATTAAAATTAAATTAAATAAAATTTAAAAAGTAATTTAAAAAGTGGCACCCAAATTGGGTCATCCAATTTGGAGAGGTAAGGAGTAATTGATATATAAACAAGGTCATTTTGGAGGTTTTGATATCATGGTGCATAATCCTTCAATTACTATCAACAATTTATTGTAGTTATTCCAAGGATGAAAACCCTAGTATGAGTTATGGGTGAGTTGGATGAAAACCTAGCTCATCATTAGATGGATTTGCACTCGAGGTCTACTTGTGCTTCAATAGAATTTTGTGATACATTTAATGCTCAGATATACATATTATTTTTGGTGACTCGTGGAGGGAAAATTTGATGAATTTTTTGTCTAGGGTTTCACCGTAGAGTTGAGTGCCCATGTTGGAAGAGATTTTCCTTTCTTTGAAAGATAATTTTTAACATTTTGGGAGGAATTTGTGAGCTTTCAAGGTATTCAAACCCTTATCTATAGGCTATCAGTCCAATGAAACATTGTGGTATGTTTTCAGAGACATTTCATTAATAATTTGCATTCATTTTGCATTTTTTCCATAGCTAGAGTATTTTTCCCAACTAGGTTTATTGTGGAGCAACATTTCATACATGTATTTGCATATAATTAGGTTTTATTCATAATAGAAAACTTTTGTAATGTTTTTCAGAATGTTTGGAGACTATTTTGTCATTCCATTGCATAGACATTAAGTTTGATTTGGTAGCAACAAATTTGACAAACTGATAATCAAATTTATTACATTTCGGATGGTCATATTAGTGTTTCATATTGTTTGTGTGGTCATCGAAAAAATACCCTTCTACTTTTTTTGACTCGTTTAGTCCCTCCTTATAATTTTGGCCTAATTTTTCCTTGATATGGTGTTGCAATGTGGATAACACATTCACATTAGGTCTTAGGCCCTTGTGAACTAAAAGGATTTTAATGGTACCTTACCTAAGTGTTTTAAAGTTTTGTAACACACATTCACACTTTTGTAAGGTCTTATTAATGTATTTCACCTAAATAACCTCTTTTCATCAATTACCAAGCCTTGTTTCAAAGTGTTGTAAAGTGTTGTAACACACTTTCATATTTTTCTAGGCTTGTCATTAATAATTGGGATTTCTTATGCTTTAATTGGCTCCATTTTGCATCTACGGGCCATATTTATGTGTATTCTTGAGAATAATCCCAATAAACATCATTTAAAACTTTTAAATCCCAAAACCCATCTTAATTTCCTAAGGTGGGACTGATTCACCATTTTGGGTGAATGGGTCCCCTTTCGCTCAAAATTCAAAATTAATTTAAAATTCTAGTTGGTTTTTATTCTCCAAGATCTAAGGTTGGCCTATAGTTTTGTAATTTCTAGAATTATTGCATAATTCAGTATACATACAAGGTTTTTCTACTCATTTCATCCTATTGAAAGCAATATAAGCATTCAAGCATTCGAGCATTTTGTTTACAAAAGAATTTGAACATTCACAAGAGCTTTCAAGGCATTTCAAGGGCTGATTATCAAGCTTTGAAGAGTATTTAAAAGTGTCTTCCATCATGTCAAAGATTGTTTGCATCATATTGTTTTAGAGCTAACAATTGTGTTGTAGGATTTGTAAGCATTACATTCAAGATCTATCACCATCAAGCTAGACTCCAATTCTACATCCATTGGTGCCATCACTTACATGTTTGTAGCATCTTATTGCAATGTTTTGGTGAGTTGTAGCATTGTATTTTGTTCATTTATTATTCTCTTTCTATATTTCATTTTATTTCAAGGTTTAATTACCAACAAGGGGTTTGACCAAGGCAAACCCCTATTCACAAATCCCACAAGATTTTCCCCTCTTCTTAGGTGTCATTTGCAAGTCTAGGTTGAAAATTCATCAAGGAGAAAGATTGGAAAAGTTGCATCAAGTTTTCAAAGCAATTTAAAATTGTCAAAGTCCTAGGAGAAGCTTGCAGAAGATTTACAGGTTGAATTCTGTAGTTTCAAACTTGAATCTGAGTCAGGAACAAAAGAGAAAACTAAGAGGCACATAATCCACTTCAAGATTTCTAAAAAAATAAAAGTGGACTAATTCACCACTATTTACAAATGAGTCCCATTGTACAAGCCTAAAAAGGAGTTTTTCATATCTAAGTACCCATTTGTCTGAAACCTGTTTCAGAACAGTTTACATAAAACTGGACTAATTCACCCAGCTTGGCGTATGAGTCCCAATCAACATCAACAACAAATTTTATAAAATTCCAGAGCTCCATCTTATCTTCTTCAACTTCCCAAGTGCACATTTCTAGTTTTATAGTTTTCGATTATACTTTACTTGCATTTGTAGACCATTTTGCATATCACATTGTGTTTTCAAAAAATTTGTCTTTTCAAAGTTTATACTTGGTGGTGAACCCCTTTTATTTTTCAATCATATCTAAGGATAGTTATTGTCAGATCTCTCATATCCTTCATTGGGTTGGGATCTCTAGGGTATCCTTGAGTGTGAACATTAGGAAATTGGATCTCTCTCTTTGTACCTCATTTGGTCAAGCAGGTGTGGCAATGCACCATTTTCTAAGTAATCACATTTTGGTGAACTTGACTTTTGAAAATTAGATTTCTGATTTGGAGTGCATTATCATCCTAGATTTAACTTGCATTGCATTTTGGATTAGTTAATTTTCATTCTATTGTTTCATTTTTTGGATTAGTGAAAAGCTCATTTAGCTTGCATTATTGCTCTTAAATTCACTAAAAAATCCATAAAATTCTACATTTTCATATCATATTTGCATCAAAAAAATAAAAATCATAAAATCCAATTTAAAAATTCTAAAAGTTTAAAAAAAAAATAGGACCATACATAACTCATTCACCAGTTAGGGAAAATCAGTCCCTTTGCATATTTTTCACTGCATTTTTTGTCATTTACAGTTCGATTTATGAGCATTTGTTTGTTGTTTCTACATTTCAGTTTTACTTTCTAGAATTTTAGTTTTAAGAAATTCATTCTTGTTAGCTTACATTGCATTTGAATTCACCCCGCATTTAGTAGCCTTTGCATGAGTTTTTGGTGTCCTATTGCTAATATGTTAGTGGGAAGAATTTTGAGACTCACGACATCACATGATAAAACACTTGTTGTGGATCTTGGGTTATTTAGAGCTTCCACTGCTAGTATTGACACTAGTACACTAGTTATAGATAACACCCTTAGAAACTCTTTGGCTTCAAGTAGCATGCAAGTTGAACCAAGAAATGATAATATCCTGAAAGAGAAGATAATTCAAATTCACGAGGACTTAGCAAACCTGCAACATCAAGTAAGCCTTGAAAACATCTCAACTACTGGAATTCCAACCATATAAAACATCCATCATATGCTTAAAAGTGAATATGGCCTTAACCTTGTGAAAAACATAGTTGAGATCTTTGGAAAACATCTTCCTTCACCCCCTACTACTCCTATACCAACAACCAATGTCACAAGCCAAGGAGGAACTCAAATTCATCCTCCCTCAACCATAGCCTCAATACCTTCCTATACCATCCTCACATCATAACAACAATGTAAAAAGTTGGTAATGTGATTCCTTCCTTGGGTATTCCTGGTAGCATCCCTAGTTCCTATGTTGCATCACAAGGTATATCTTCTACCACATTACCACCTATAAGCATTCCATTCACTTGCCCTACCAATACATGCACTCCATCACCACTTTCATTTCCATCTCATACCACAAGTAATGACCCTCTCATAACACAATTTTTTGAAACTATTTCATCCATGAAAAAGAAAATCTCCACCATAAACCAAAACCAAAATGGCCCACCTACATATTATGTCAAAAATAGTCCATTATCTTTGGAGATATTTTACACACCAATTCCACAAGGTGTAGAGGTACCTAGATTTTAGAAATATGGAGGGAAGGGAGATCCTTCTAACTATGATAATGCCTACACTGCCTTATGTTGTGACTTTGTCCTTGATGATAAACTATTGGAAAAACTCTTTCCAAGGTCCTTAAAACATACTGCCTTGGAATGGTTTTCTTCCTTACTAAACAATTCAATTCATTCATTTAATAAATTTTTTGATGCGTTTGTAAACCACTTCCAAGTGCATATGACTCCCAAGATGACCTTGTCTAATTTGATGAGATGCAAGCAAAAACAAGAAGAAAAGATAGTTGATTTTATCTCAGGCTATTAATCGCTCTATTCCCAAATTGATGTCGAGGTCCTCAACCCACACCTTCAAAAGATGTTCATAGAAAACCTATAAAGTAAGATCAAAGAAAAGTTGACCATGATGAAATTCCCATCCTTCATGCACTTGTGTACTACTCTCTATGATTACCAAAATTCGATTAGTAGTCAAGATACAAGGTCCACTTCTAGTTGAATTCAAAAATCTGAGCTCACAAACTAGAATGATTCCCAACCTTTTCAAAAACAAAATAAAGGGTTCCTTCAATTCAACCCCCCTCAACAACTAACTCAAGACATAAACAACTTCAAATCCATGGCGCCCTTTAGTTATGGAAATCCAAAAAGACAATTTACTCCCCTACCCAATACCCTTCATAACACACTTTCCCAACTCCTAGAACAACAAATGATTACCTTTCCACCCATCAAAACACCCAACCCTAATAAGCCTTTACCCCTAAGCTTTAAACACAACGCTTATTGCCACTATCATTGGAAAAATGGACATGACATAGAACATTACAAATTTCTTAAACATCTCATGCAAGACCTCATTGATTTTGGTCGTCTATCCATTGTCAGTGTTAGTGATCAAGGTAATAAGTCTATTGCCCCTCCAAACCAAAACATGAAAATTTTCAACAATCCAATGCCCAAACACAATATTTCATTTGTAAAAGCTAGCAAAACTCAAAAGAATGATGACATGAATGTCGATACAGATGATGAAAACAATATTGTCAATCCTATGGATGAAATGGTTGGGGCAGTAGAAGTCATTCCTCATAAGGGTCAAACTAAGAGTCCTCTTAACATTTCTTTCTCTTCTAAGGATATAATTAAACATGCACTCGATTTCCCTCTCTACATATCTAGTGGTATCTATTACAAGCCCAGTAATGGGATACTAATAGATCCCGCCTGTGGAGAGAACATGATCACCAAACAATTCTTACTCCTACAAGAACTCTATCAAGATGACTATGATAAACCAAAAGAATGGATAAAGAAACACAATGGTTTTTCTTTCCCTACACTTGGATCAATCGTCGTTCCATTACAAATAGGACAAAAAAAATTAGATGTCACATTCTCCATCATCCGGTAGTCGGACCAATTTTGTTTGAGGCTAGTTCATCCATGGCTTCGGTCAATGAAATTTATCCCCTTGGTTGTGCATAAATGCTTAAAGTTTCCCTTTCACAATTAAATATTCACAATTCACCATAGTGGCTTTAACCCCTTGTCTTTCAAAGGAAACTTTTCCTTAGAAGCCTTTTGGCCCAAGCCCATGGAACCCTTTAAGCAATGAGAAGACTTCCTTTTTATATCTTACAAAAAATTCAAAGCAAATGAAATCGTTGAATTATCCCTGGGTGAAGCCACAATAGTGGTTTACAATTTGATGGAGGAAGGAAAATTGAGAAAAAAAGAACCCATGGAAAAAAAAGTGATTTTGGGGGTTCGTATGAGCCTAGAAGTTCGACTGAACCAAAAAGGGGTTGTTCGAACATGGGTTCGACCGAACCCCTTAAACATTTTCCACGAAAAATTAAAAAAAAAATGCATATGAAAGGGTTCGAGCGAACCCCCTTGAAGAGGTTCTCTTGAACCAGGGTTCAAGCGAACCTTGGTTCGAATGAACCCCAGGGTTTGTTCAACCCCCATATGTTCTGCACGTAACCCCCTGAAATTTTCATCCCCCCTGGGAGGCACACAAAACCCTCTAAATTTTGGGACTGGAGCTCAGGTTGACGATGAAAATTTGAGGAATCCTCACTAAAACCAACTGGAATCAGTTATCCTGGAATGAGCTATCCAACTAATAATATAATTTTAATATGTTTCGGTTTTATTATGTATTTGTTTTTTAGTTTTATTGAACATAGGTTTTTCATCGAAAACGGTCTCTATTCTGCAATACGGGAAAATAGCAGATTATCAAAAAAAAAAAATTGAAAATATGAGTGCAATTCAGGATATTGAAATCCTTGATCCAACAAAAAATAAAATTGAATTTTTGATATATACAAAAAAGCTATGCATTATATGGTCATGTTATGTTTCCAATTGTAATTGGTTTGACTTCAAAAACTCTTTATTAAAGAAAAAAATTCCCAATAAAAATTGTTCAACCAAGTGGGCCACTAGATATCGGAGTTACAAATCTAAATTTGAAAGAATTAATTTTATCCTTCATGGAAAAAAGTTATATGTTTACGCGTATGCCACTTTTGGGTAAAATGTTGTTTTCTCTAAAAAAATACCAATTTTGTGGAGTATGGAAAAAGCAGTGCACCTAATTCCAAAATTCTTGGAAGTACAGACAACAAGTGATTAGGACTCTCTAGTTTTCATCATCTTCTTTCAAATCCTTCCATTATGGTTTAGCTCCTATAGGTGCCCGAATGTGAAGATTTAGTTAAAAATAATAATTTCAGTGTCCAGTTTGGCCAAAAATTGTAAACAACTATTGTGGGATCACCCCCCTCTGAAACATGTCTACATCCACTCCCACACTTCCCATCCTTGAAAAATCCATGCTTGAACCTAAACAAGACCTAAACAACCAAGATCAACCTAAAATAGAAACTCCACCTGTATCCTACAAACGCCTAAGAAACAATGAAACCAACTCCGTCACACCCCCTAAATAAAACAAGCTTACAAAGTCAAAGAGAAAGTGGTCAAACAACCTCCCGATGTTTCTTTTGTTCCTCCCCTTAGGGAAGAAAAGAAGCCTATAGTTGATCAACTCACTCCTACACAAATGAAACTTGAAAATAAAACTAGAAGAAACTAAGGTGATAGAGAGCGTAGGCATAGACGTCATGCTCTTGCTCACAAGTTACATGAAACTAATAATGAAAATCAAAATAAAAACTTGATGGAAGCAATGCATGACAACCCTCCTCCCTCATAGAAACAAGATCTTCCGACACAACCTTTACAACAAAAGTTGAACTCTTCCAGGGATATTATCATATGACCTCCGATTGTGATCAACTTGGATGATGATGACAAGGTTGCTAAAATTGACAAAGAGGTGCATAATGAATTGAACACATTGTTTTCCTCTTCAATGAGCTTCAACGAAAAATCTCCTATAAAGAGTGTTGAGCTTGACCAGTACTTCTCCTAGTTTGGCTCTTGCTCTTGTCCCTTTGGTTATCTGCCTGCCTTTAGCATACATTGAACATGATTGGGTGGTGGATGACTTTATCATTGGTTGACTCACATTTTCCTTACTAGCTTTATTTCTTTTTCTCTTTCCTTTTATATGATTGCATGTGCGTGATGTGATCACCCGTGATGTTTTGTTTGATGTTTCCTTTGTACATTCTATTTGTTTTATTCGACTTCTTTGCATCGATTAATCTTTTCCTTTCGCCTTTGATTTACGTTCGAGCTCTTTTTGATGGTCATTAAGCGATATCGACGCCTTCTTCCATGTTGGACCTTTAAAAGGTTTTTCCTTTTCATTTTACCTTTTTCTATTTGATGAGTTTTTTGATGATATTGCGTTGATAATTCATGCTTTTGTTGATCCAAAGCGACTCTTTGGCCATTCTTCAGTTCGGTGCGATTCGACATTTCGCCCATTTCAACCCCAAAACCATGATCCATTATAAGCGGACAGCTCATTTTAGGCAACTTTCTTACATGATAGATTTATTTTAAAACATATGACTGGCATAGGGATTCCGTAAATTAGCTCTCTCATAGTTCTTCTTTTGTTTTCATTTCATTTGAAAGCATTTTAAAGTAATTGCTCACAGATATGTTTAGCAATTACTTAAAAGTGGGGGCATACATTGACATTATTCTTTTCTTTTTTCCTTTTGTTCATTCTTAGTGTAGCCTTCTTACTTCATATGATGCATTTGTCCCTTTTTGGATGACATTAGGTATAGTTTCCTTCATCAGCGTGATCTCTCTTAGAATATTGCATTCCTCTTAGTGTCTTGATGTGATGCACGACATCCCCTAAGTTGTGAATTCTCTATTCTCTAATTGGTCCTGTCTTGGAGACATTAGGCACAATGTTCGCTAAGCTAAGGACCTAGAATGAATTAAGAAAGAATCCTTTGAAAATTTCCTATTTTGGCATTTTGCACTTGTTATATGGCCACCTTCCAAATATCCGCATAATTTTGTAGTGCTATCACGTATATTCATGAGCTCCAATCATACATTGTTTTTCTTGTCAATCATGAAGCTCAAAAATTCATTTTTATGTGGTGCCTTATTAAAGTTATCAGGAGGTATAACTTTGGTATGGTTGAGTGGGAAGGCCAATCCAAGGCATGAATTTCCCCATAGCCACTTGTGTGCATGTGAGTCCATACCAGCCATGAGTGTATTTTTCTCACCTTTTAAGACTTCTCACCTGTCAGATAGCTAGGAGTTCCATAACCTTAGAGTGAGTATGTGTTGTCCAAAAAAATAACCTAGGTCTGATCCACATTGTGTTGGAAAAACGATTGAAGCCTAATCCGATTATGGTTTCTCCTCATCTTTTGAATTGTATGATTGTGCCTTTTTGTTGTTCTTGTTATCATTTTCATGTATTTTCCTTGTGCTTACATTGGTTTGTCGTGAGATCTTGATCTTAGGGGCTTGATCACCCTTCTTGATTGTTGTTGTCCCTGCTTTCTAACATTGATACACTTAAACTCCTCTTGATGTGCATTTATCTACTTTAGTGTGAGTTTGAAGTAGGTTCATCCTCTCACTAAAGTGGGGACTAAATGTGGTAATGAAAAAAGTAACCCTTCTACTTTTTCTAACTCGTTTAAGCCTTCCTTGTGATTTTGGCAAAAAATTTCCTTGATTTAGTGTTGGAATGTGGATAACACATTCACATTAGGTCTTACACCCTTGTAAACTAAATGAATTTTAATGGTACCTTACCTAATCTTTGTAAAGTGTTGTATCACACTTTAAAACTTTTCTAAGGTCTTATTAATGTATTTCACCTCAATAACCTCTTTTTATCATTTACTAGGCCTTGTTTAAAAGTGTTGTAAAGTTTTGTAACACACTTTCACATTTTTCAAGGCTTTTCATTAATAATTGGGCTTTCTTATGCTTTAGTTGGCCCTATTTTGCATCCACTGGCCTTATTTATGTGTATTCTTGAGAATAATCTCGATAAACATCATTTAAAACATTTAAATCCCAAAACCCACCTTAATTTCCTAAGGTGGGACTCATTCACCATTTTGGTTGAATTAGTCCCCTTAGGTGGGACCCATTCAGAGTGGCAAATGGGTCCCCTTTAGTTCAAAATTCAAATTTAATTTTAAATTCTAGTGGGTTTTTATTCTCTAAGATCTAAGTTTAGCCTGTAGTGTTGTAATTTTGGGAATTATTGCATAATTGAGTATAAATACAAGGTTTTTCTACTCATTTCATCCTATCAAGCAATCTAAGCATTCAATATTTTTTTTCACAAGAGCATTTGAGCATTCACGAGAGATTTCAAGGCATTTCAAGGGCATATTATTAAGCTTTCAAGAGAATTTACAATTGTCTTCCATCATGTCAAAGATTGTTTGCATCATGTTGTTTTAGAGCTAATGATTGTGGTGTAGGATTTGTAAGCATTGCATTCAAGATCCATCAAAATCAAGCTTGTGTCCAAGTATACATCCATTGGAGCCATCACTTACATGTTTGTAGCATCTTATTGCAAGGGTTTGGTGAGTTGTAATATTTTGTTTTTTGCATTCATTATTCTCTTTCAATATTTCATTTTATTTCAAGGTTTAATTACCAACAAGGGGTGTGACCAAGGAAAACCCCTATTCACTAACCCCACAACATTTTCCCCTCTTTTGGGGTGTGATTTGCAGGTCTAGGTTGTATACTCATCAAGGAGCATGATTGGAAAAATTTTCATTAATTTTTCAAAGCAATTCAAAGTTGTCAAAGTCCTAGGAGAAGCTTGGAGAAGATCTACAGGTTGAATTCTATAGTTTCAGAGATGGATCTAAATCTAGAACAAAAGAGCAAACCAAGAGACACAAAATTCACTTTAGAATTTCTAGAAAATTAGAAGTGGATTGATTTGTTACTATTGGAAAATGAGTCCCATTATACAAGGTGAAAAAGGATTTTTGCAGATCTAAGTACCCATTTGTCTAAAACTTGTACTGACACAGTTTACTCGAAACTAGACTAATTCACCCAGCTTGGCATATGAGTCCCAGTTGGCATCAACAACAGATTTTCTAAAATTCTAGAGCTCCATCCTACCTTCTTCAACTTCCCAATTGTACATTTCCATTTTCATAGTTTTCTATTACATTTACTTGCATTTATAGATCATTTTGCATATCACACTATGTTTTCAAACATTTTGTCTTTTCCAAATTTATACTTTGTGGTGAACCCCTTTTCTTTTTCAATCATATCCGAGGATACTTTACTGTTAGATCTCTCATATGCTTCATTTGGTTTGGATCTCCAGGGTATCCTTGATTGTGAACATTAGGAAATTGGATCTCTCTCTTTGTACCTCATATGGTCAAGGAGGTGTAGCAATCCACCATTTTCTAAGTAATAACCATAGGTTATACTCATATATTTGATGGTAGATATATTAACTGTATTATTTGACGCATTTTCGAAAGATATATGTTGTTGTTCATGCTTTTTTTCAAATAAAAAATTTTATATTAGAAACTGTGTCACCAAAAAGTGTATACCTTGCTTGATATGGGAATGATTAATGAAAAATTGGACATAATAGGGCCTTGATATTGTGATGTGAGGTGTTTTGAATTTGCATCGCCACTGTGTCTACGAATCCACTCCAGCAATAATCCTTGACCCAAGTTGACGTCTTACAAACACAAATGCAGGCACTACAAACTCAAATGGATAACATGTCGGTATCAACTAAGAAATCCTTTTCAACAAAGGACATATTCCCATTTCCTTTTGATAAATCATTATACATGACACCTTCCCCTCATGGATATGTCATACCAAATCTTTCGAAGTACAATGGCAAACGAAATCTAATAGAACATATAAGGGAATTTTCTACCATATGCATAGATGTCGCCTATGACCCCACATATCTTATGAGACTATTTCCAAGAAGTCTTGTAGGAATTGCACTAGAGTGGTTTTCAAGTCTAGACTCTGGCATCAGATCTTGGGGTGAACTGCTGAGAAATTTGTGGATAATTCTTCAACATAGACCACGAGATAAATATAGCAACCTTGTGTCACACAACACAAGATGAAGGTGAAACATTCATCGCTTTCTTCCAGTGATGGAGGACTATAGCAAGTCGGTGTCCTATCGAGATACCTAAAAAATAAAAAGTTACTATGTTCCAAGAAAACCTTCATGCAAAACTCAAGAGTAACTTAAGGGTACATTGTTGTACATATTTTTCGGAACTAGTGGAAAAAGGGGTTATAATAGAAAAGGATCTCATTGAGAAAGGATAACCTAAGACATCAACATCCAATAGAAATCCGATCGTAGAAAAACACCCCCACAGACAGAAACAGATTTTGGTGTCGCAACAAAAATGTCACCAATGATGGGGTAGTTGATGCTAAAACAGTACAAGCAGGACCACTCCTCACATTAAAAGGGCCTCAAACTTCTACCAACATTCTTAAAGTTGTTAATCAACCTCCTAACATGGTCCAAAACACTCAACATCCACAACAACAAAGGAGGTTTCAAAAATGTGAGTTCACTCCCTTAGGGGAACCCATTGAGTCTGTATTCAAACAACTGTTACAACATAATCTTATACAGCTGCAGGAACCAAGACAATACGATCCAAGACAATTTAAACTAGTTTGGTGGGATGACAATTCCTTTTGTGATTATCATAGAACAAAGGGACATAACCTACAAAAGTGTCGACAACTGAGGAATATCATACATGATCTTGTCGAAAGGAGAATAATTGATGTTAGTGGACAAAAACAAAAGTCATCAAACACTGATCATCAAGTCTTTTTTGATCCACTAAATGACCATGGGAAAGGAACTGTTCCCAGTTCAAGTACTAAGACCAATATGTCAGCCAACTATGCAAGTATCAAGCATGATTATAATGGTGGAAAAATCATTCATCACCTTCACGCTGCTGATGAGAATATCAATACCATTAGTATCAGTACAAGCCCTGAGTGCATGGTCAATACTCATCGTACTAAGATCACTATCCAAGGCCCTCCATCGCAGCAAACACCACATCATTCCAAGTTACAATATAACCTACTTGACCAGTTGGGGAAGACCCCAGCCCAAATCTCAATCTTGGAACTATTGTGTATTTCCCCTGAGCATCGATCTATTCTCGATAAGGCTTTACAAAACACCACAGTCACTAATGACCTTGATGTCAATCATTTCCAAGAAATGGTGGGCTACTTGACCAATAATCACCATGCCACATTTTATGAACAATACTATGCAACTGAAAAGACAAACCATAACAATCCTTTACATCTAGAACTCCTTGTTGATGATACCAAAGTTAGACGAGTTTTGGTAGATGAAGGAGCAAGGTTAAATCTGTGCACTTTAAAATTGATTAAGACATTAGGTTTCTCAGAAGCATGCATAGACACAACCAAAAGTATTATCATTAAAGCTTATGATGATGAGGAACGAAAATAAAAGGGGCTGGTAACACTTCTTATCAGAATTGGTCCTGCAGTAATGGAGACAAAGTTCTAGGTCTTGGATCTCACCCTTCCTTATAACCTTCTACTAGGTAGACCATGGATTCATGCCATGAAGGCAGTCCCTTCCGTGTATCATCAGTTTCTTAAATTCCCTTACAATGGCACTAAAATAACCATAGATGGTGACCTGGACCCATTCCAATATTGTACCAATCTAAAAGAGGTCCCCCAACGCCAAGTGCCAATAAACCAAGATGCTTCATCGTCTAATCCATCTTCCTATGTTGATCCATCCACACTCACTCAAACATCTATTTCACCCTCAATTCCTACCACTCCTAGGGTTGAGATCCAAGACAATGGTTGTGGAGAGTATTACATGACGACATCTTATTGTGTTAGCCATTTGATTCCTCCTAAGTCATACGGTTTACCTAAATCAGATAAGGGACAGTCTATGGTCACTATACATGTTCCTCGTACAACAACTTTCATTAAATGGGAAGAATTAACCAAAGAGGCCATAAATATAGAAGATGTCACTTCCTAGCTGTATAGGGAAGATGATGAAGAATCTTTCCCACTTACTCACATTCCTACAGATCTATATGGAAAGGGTTTTAGAATCATGCAGAGCAAGGGATATGATGGACAGAGTGGTTTAGGCTTAAACCAAGATAGGAGGGTTGAACAAATATTTGTTTCTTAGGGGCCAAAAGGTGTGGGGCTAGGGTTTCAACCGATTCAAATTAGCGTTCCTAGTACCCCATCACCCTTACTTGAGGAAGTAAGTGCTTCAGAAGATATTAAGACATCTCATGAACCATTGGACCAATATCACTATGACTCCCCTTACTCTAGTGATTATGAGTGGGATTCCCTATCCTCTACCTCTTCCATGGACCTTGACAAGTTATTTGGAGAACTTGACTTAGTGTTAAGTTCCTCACCAAATCCATTGAATTCTTGTCCACCAAAGAAAATGACAAAGGAGGAGTGGTTTAAACACTACTATTTGGAATCACTTGAACCTACCTCTTGGAAATCTAATACATCTGTTTCAAATAATCAAACCTTGGCATTAGGCCCACCTATCAATTTGCCTAGACCTAAACCTAAGAGAAAGCAAGACTTAGTACAAGACTTTTGTAACCATATGAATAACTCAATCCTTACCTTGACCCCATTAAACTTTGATAACCTCGGCGATGACATGCCCTTAGTCTATCCCCTTTCTTTCAACTCAATCGATTGGGACCAACAAGACACGCCCCCATCTTAGACACATTTTAGAATGATAAAGCAATTGCTGAGTTCCTAGGATTATGAGAAGGAATACCTAGTGGTGATCACAAGGCTGGTTTTTCCATTGACTTGGACAAAAAAGCATATTTTGGGGAATCTGTTCAACCCTCCAGTCACAAAAATGAGAAAAAGAATAAACAAGATAAAAAGGACGAGTCTCTAGGTGAAAACCGCAAGGCACCCTTTAGAAAATGAAAGTAAAGGAAGGATGCATCCAAAGGTGAAAACCTCTCTCTGAGGCACCTAAGGATGGAGGTTTGAACATTCTCCCCATTGCACAGGAAAAGTCAAGCATGCTCATTGAAGCATCGGTAGAAGTCAACATAGGCACAAAAGAGAATCCTTGATAGGTTTATTTTGTAGCATCATTGACAACAAAAGAGCAGCCAGAGTTCCATAACTTCTTTGCATAGAGACAGATACATTTTTCTTGGTCATATGCAGACATGTGTAGTTTAGATCCTGAACTTGTTCTACATCATTTTCCCTTACAACTAGGTACCAAACTAGTGAAACAGAAATTGAGAAAAAT
>VDFB02081042.1:0-16041 GCA_007258455.2 Sequoia sempervirens | reverse complement strand
TTATCTCCATTAGATCTCCTCATCCTGGTTCAAAACCTATCTTAGAAGTCAGGTGAACCAAATTAACTTCTTTCCAATTCCACCATTTTGAACTTGAAGGAAATTGGTCTTTTACTTTGTAACTACATAACTGGAGGTACGAGAATTTATAGTATCCCCAATAATACCACATCATCTTCTTCCTTATTAGCCTTGAAAAATGAAAACCCTTACAACAATTTAGAACATTGCACTCAATAGTAAACCCTTTAGCCTTCTATGAATGATTTTAGTTGTGCTCACTATCCCTATTTATGGGCCAGCAATACCACTACCAGCCTGGTCCCTATTTACTCATGAGTCATGTGAGGTTGGGTATAATGATAATTGCACAAACCAAAATACCAACTTAATCATGTAACTTAAGTCTTAAATTTACAATGTTTATTTTGATTGACATCTGGCTACATGCAAATTGTACCTCAAGCTAAAAATTTGTCAAAATTTCCATTCAAATGATATGAAATTACTACAAATCTTGTTTCAATTGATCACTGGATTAATGACATCATCATCTACAATATGTCATGCAGTTTTCAATATCAATCTATCCAATCAATCACTTTAGATGTACATATGGAATTAGTTCGTGGTACCGTAACCACACTTTCTTCAAAGAAAGAAAATCTAGCGGATATGCAAAAATTGATAAAAAAGATGGAAATCAATAAAAAGAAAGCATGTGCCATGTGCCATACTTTTTTCCATTTTCAGTATCAAGTTATCAAGTCAAATTTTTTGCTCACTTTAGATTAGAAGAACAACCTAATTTTGAATCTTTTAAAGATTTCACAGGTACATATGGCTTTAATCCGTAGCATCGCAACCACATTTTCTTCAATAAAATACTATCTGGCAGATATGCAGAAATTGATAAAAAGATTTAGAATTAAATGAAAGGTAGAGTACTTCAAGGCATTGAAAGAGAGAATTAAATGGCTTGTCGTAGCTTAATCATTATCAATGTATGCTATTAAGTCACAATAAATTTTTCTCACTTGTGATCATAAGTATATGATCAAATCAAACATTTCACTCACTTCAAATGTACATATGGTGTTAATCTGCCATATTGCAACCACATTTTCTTCAATGAAAGACAATCTGGCAGATATGTGGAAATTGATAAAAATATTGAGAATTAAATGGAAGGTAGAGTACTTCAAAGCATTAAAAAGAGAGAATTAAATGGCTTGTTGTAGCTTAATCATTATCAATGTCCACTAATCAGTCACAATAAATTTTTCTCACTTATGATCAAAACTATATGTTAATAATTACTTAGTTTTAAAACCCACATTTTTATATTGAACAAAGAAAAAGGGATTTACAAGAATGGAGCCATGAAAAGTAGTTTAATTTAAGTAGTTGAAGACGAAGTACATACTACATAGCCAGCCTAGCCAAAAAGCAACTAACCATGACAAAAAACTAGTCACAAAATACATATTACAAGAGTTGTACAATAAAATTATATAGACACAATTCATTACTAATTTTTTTGTAACAGTAGCAGAGGCCCTCAACCAAGTGTTTGATCAGAAGGTGAATCGAATTTAACAAAATAACAATAGAGAAGAAAAGGGAATCAACCAAATCCTTCCTCCAAAACTCCAAACTCTTTAATAATTCATTTTTCATATCACATAGCAGACCATACCTCATATTAACCAGGGCAAGAGCCTACGTTGTAGAAGCATGCAATTCCACTTTGCGGAAGAATCCACCAACAGGCGCTAACCCACTTTCAAAACTATAATGCTCCAGTGCCAACTCCAACGAAGAAATAGAGTAAATGAAAGGCTGAAAATAACGTATTGCTAGTGTCTTCACCAAATCTTTATCAAGAAAAATATCCATGCAATCAGACAAGAAAGTTGAAGCTACCTCAAAAAATAGAGCATGGGGTCATTCTAAATCCATTCCTTACCCACAATTATTCTTATAGCATTGTCAACTTGCACACAAGGAATTGTAAAAACTAGACCCAACTTTCATCTGTCGTATGCATCGTCATTTCTTTTCTCCCAAAAATATTTGGGTAGCATGACACACCATGAGGACTCCATGTCATAGTTAAATTGAGAATAGAGAAGAAAGAAAAAAAATTCAATTACCAAATATATTATAAATGATATGAAGAACATCAAGTTTTTGAAATATATATAGAACAAAGACATCAAATACTCAACACTTGAACATTTAATTCACCACTTGATGTGACAATATTATTTCAAAAAAATTGTGTCATGACTTTAAGTGATTTAAAAATAATAAAACATCGACCATTGATATTTTAAAATCTAACGGTTTTGGCATTATTTCAGAGGTTTGAATTCACAAGTATAGTGCTTCAAACATTTCTTTCGGAATGCAACTACAATCGTCCATCTTGTGATAAACATTGATCTTTGATGAACGTAACGCTAACCGTTGATTCCTTTTAGACCATTAACCATGAGCTAAAGCTTGGTCCCACCAAGGATAGATGTCACAATCCCACATTATCATAGAAAACCACCCAATCGTTAATCGTCGATCTCAATCGTTGATTTTCATGAGAAAATATTTGTCACTTGACTTTGATACTCCACAAAACCAGTAATTGCCTAGGTTGAGGGGTCGGTCGCCATGGTGACTCCAAAGGCTTAAGTCATAACTTAAGCGACCTTCAACTTTCGGTAGCCAGTCAACAATAAAATATTATTTTGGGTGTCATGACTTTAAGTGATTTAATAAGTAATAAAATTTCAATCATTTATTTTTGGAAATCTAATGGTCCTAGTGTAATTCTGGAGGTTTGAATTCATAAGTCCAGTGCTTTAGACATTTGCTTCTAGAATGCAACTATAGTTTTCCATTGAAAATTCATCGAACGGTCGTGGGTTATATTGATTTGCGTTGACATTTTGCTTTAGACATAATGAATATGTTGACACTTGTCCCCATTCCTGACACTTTATGAAGGAATTTGGATGTGTGGAATTTTTTTTCCTAGAATAGAACAATATGTAGAATTTGATATTTTCACCACCCATGCTATGTTTATTATTGACATACCATTTTATTTCGCCAATGAATTTTTTTATTGGTTTGAGATTATGTTTAATTCACCAATGGTTTTTTTTATTCATTTGAAAATAGGTTTAATTCGCCAATAAAATTTATTTATTTTGTATGAAAACATTTTTGAATTGCCAACAAAAATATTTGATTTGTTTGAGTACATGTTTAATTCGCCAATAGAAATATTTTGTTGGTTTAAAAACATGTTTAATTCACCAATGGAAATATTTTATTGGTTTGAAAATAGGTTTTAATTGCCAATGAAAATATTTTATTGTTTTTTTTTTTTAATTGTAATTCGCTAGGATTTTCCATAGACTTCTAGCGATTACAAAAGATTCACCAATTGAGATTATTATTTTTTCCTGAAAAATGAAAAAAAATTGCTAATAAAATTAATATTTTTTTAGGAAGTATGCAAGATTTGCTAGGATTTTACACATTCACCGAGGGGAGGGGGTTCTTAAAGTTATCCTTGTGAGAGACCCCTTGGTTATATAGTCAAGGTGAGTCATAAGATTATGACAAGTTTCTTAATCATATGACATGAGACAACTTATCACAACTACCTAGGTCACATGTGTTACAAGTCAAAATATAAGATAACAACTAATGACAACTAACACCTTCTATAAAGATTCCTTCATAGGACCTAAGTAAACTGAACATGTAAATAAGTCCCCTAGTAATGAATTAACTAGGTACAAGACTTTATTTACACCAACAACCCCCTAAGTGCAACTTAGGGAGAAGTAGATTATTATGAAAATGACACAAAGATGGGTCCTGACTACGAGGCCATGTTAAGTACCCATGTACAAATGAAAAAGAAATCTCTCACAAATGGAGAAAAGGATAAAACCTAGTGGGATAAAACTCCTCCCCAAAAGAGAGATGAAATACAAAAAAGAAATGCTCTCAATGATGTATGAGAAGGCCCAAACCCCATGTGAGGAAAAAGACCCTCCCATAAGAGAGAAGAAGAAGAGAGACAATGCAACACCCCCCTCAATGTTGAGTCTCCTGCAATGATGGTAGAAGATCAACATTGAATGTTGAAGATGATCCAAAACGTCGAACAACTTTCCTCCCCTTAGGAAAAAAAAAAACCAAGATGGTATGCGGGATGTGAGATGTCTCTGAAGAATGCTCAAATTTCTCCATGTCAATGCTAAAAACTATCACATTCTAGACATGCATTCTAGGCCACACTGCTAAAGAGAACATTCTAGAATCTAGTAGAGATGAATATAGAACACAATCCAAAGACAAGAATATCCCCTCTAAAGACAAAGAGCTATCCAAAAGTATCCAAACTCATGTCAAATTATGAAGAATGATCATGTAGAGATTGAACAAGAAGGTCAAAGTGTTCCCTCACAACAAGTGAAGAAGGATCTTCTCCATCAAAGAGAAGATGAATGTCGTCAATGATGTCTACAAAATTTTCAATATGAGACTCCACAAACAAGTCTAAAATACCTGTCAAGAAGCCATCATAAGTAGAAAAATATGAAAGACAATGAAGATCCTATTGCAATGAATCACAAGAAGCCATATCTGTAGCAATATGAGCATCATCAACTACAACAGTAGATGGAGGAGATAAAATGCATGGTTCAAGAACTAGATATGATGTGAGAACTCCCAAGTTCAAGAAGTAAAATGTCTCCTCTGAATCATTGTTCACACTAGAAGTGTGATAAAAAATTGAAGGAACAATGTCACCATCAAAAGAAAAATCTGCAAAGGTATACAATTGATATGAATGATTAACCAACCCAGTAGCAATGATCTCTCTACTCTCCAAGTCTCAAATGATGATTGAATCAAGAGTGAACTCGACAATCCTCCCATTTCCACTATGTGTAATTTGATATATGGAAAGAAGATTATTTTTCAAATGAGGAACACACAAAACGTCCTGAAAAGTGTTGTACCCGAAGCTAATAGAACCCTTCCCAATTACACTCATGTATGTATTATTTCCCATCAAAATTGGAGACATAGTACAAGGCTAAAAAGAAGAGAATGTAGACTATGAAGATGTTGTATGATGAGGTGCTCCTAAATCTAGAAGCCATCTCCCTGATCCATGACCTAAAAAAGCACAAAGAGCATGTCCTTTATATCTAGATGTCGAAGCTTGACCTTTGTCATTTTTAGACTATTTTGAAGGAGGAGGTGGTGATTTAGACATTCTAGAAGGAAAATCAATGTGATTCTTTTTTAGAAGATATTTCAATTCATCAATGTCCTTATAACAATAGTGTTCTTAATGTCCATCCTTTTGCAATATGCACAAGTAGGCCTCTCCTTCTTAGATGTTTCCCCTTTACAAGGAGAGAATTCTGATTCTTTATGTGGCTTGTTCTTTTTTTTCTTTTTCTTCTTATCAATATTCACTAATTCTTTCTATACCTTTGACTCACTAGCTAGCAATTCTTTTGACTTGGAAGAATTGATTAGACCCATGTTCATTAACTTAGCTTCATCTTGGATTAGGAGATTTGCAAAGTCATCAAACTAAGGATCAACATATGATGCTCTCATAGAAATTCGATGGGTATGAAAACCATAAACAAATAATGAATACTCAAGACCAAGCTTGGATAACACATTTAGAATCAATTGTAAATCCTCTTTATCAATTTTGCATTCTTTAAATTGTGTTCTTAGTTGCTTAACTTTGGAGATATAGTCTTGGATGTGGTAAAAAAATTTAGGATAAAGATTCATCAAATCAATGTCAATTTGATATCCCCTAATCTTACCTGTTTTACCATACAATTTTTCACAAGCCTCCCAAGCCTCTTTAGGTGTTTTGCATGATTCAACATGAAATTGTAAATCAAATGAGACTAATGAACATGTGCATCCAAGTGTTTTCTCATGATTAATCTCCCATCTTGTCAATTCTTTAGCATTAGTAGGTTGAAGAATGATTTCCTTTAGATGTCCTCTTAGACATTTCATCATGAGATAGTTCCATATTGATTTTCTCCATATTGTAGCATAATTATGTGAATTTAGGAGTTCAATTTGATATTTCCCCATTGTAAGAACACAAACCAAGCAAAATAAATCAACCAACCACTGCAATATTACCCCCCCCCCCAAATTACTCAATCATGAAACCCCCCAAGAAATATATGATTTGTGGCACTTTATATTTAGTGCAATTATAGGTACCACTTGCCAAAAACAACAAAGTGGTCTTGATCTTGGTACATGAAAATTCCAAAAATGGCCACATAATCAAGTATAATTTTTGGTATAAAATGAGATCAATTTGATCATACCACTGAAAAGTACACAAAAAACTATGCACTTTAAAAAAAAGTTGCACCTAAAAATGTTATCGTAGGAGCAAGATATGAGCTCCTGAAGTTCCCAAAATTAGGATGGTGTACAATGTATGAGATACCCCTTGGTTATATAGCCAAGTGGAGGCATAAGATAACATAAGATTATGACAAGTATCTTAATCATATGACATGAGAAAACTTATCACAACTACCTAGGTCACATGTGTTACAAGTCAAAAGATAAGATAACAATTAATGACAACTAACACCTTCTAGAAAGATTCCTTCCTAGGACTTAAGTAAAATTAACATGTAAATAAGTTCCCTGGTAATGAATTAACTAGGTACAAGACTTATATTTACACCAACAATAACCAACCATTCATAGATACCATCATTAGTCTTAAATTCTTTTTCCCATTCATCCTAGGTCTGATCCTGATAAGATGATAGCCATTTTTTAAATCTATCTTTGAGAAATACATAGACCCACTCAAACAATACATTAAATCATCCATCCTTGGAATAGGAAACCTATATCTAATGGTAATCTTGTTGATTGCTTTGAAGTTTGTACATATTCTCCATTCACCTTCTTTCATGGGTAATGGAACTGTTGGTATAGCACAAGGGCTAAGACTCTCCCTTATCAATCCTTTTTCCAATAACTCTTCAACCTACTTTCTAATCTCCTCATTTTCCTTGGGAGTCAATATATATGCAACCTTTTTTGGTAGGATATCCCCTAGAACTAAATAAATATGGTGACTAATACGGCATCATTAGAGGAAACTCATTAGGAAAATCAACTACCATAATGTCCATGTGTTCTTTCAATATGTCTTGTATTTCATTCGGTAAGTCATCCAACTTAGTGGAGGTAAGTACAACCTTAGGCTTGACCACCAATGCATATCCCACAATTTCTTCAAATCAAGTAAAAATTATTTTCCACCCACCAATATAACCCTGATGCTACTACCACTCTTATTGTTCACTTCTTCTCCTTTCAAAGGTAATAGTGTATGTTTTTTACCATCCTTCTGAAAAGTGTAAGTATTGTTTCTTCCATCATGTATGGTTTTCTTGTAAAATTTCCAAGGAGTACCAAGAAGAACATGAAAAACATCCATGGGCATAATATCACACATAATAGTGTCCTTGTAACTACCTATTTAAACTCTGTTGATGCCTACTCATCTACCAATAATTGATTCCCTTTTTCTAGCCAATAAACTTGATATGGATTAGGATGTTTGATTCTAGTAAGACCTAGTTTTTTTACCATTTCAATAGATACAAGATTGTTAGTACTATGATTGTAAATAATAATTTTGTAGTACTTAGCTTTAGCCTTACAATTGGTCTTGAATAAGGCTCTCCTTTGCATAGGTTCTTGACTCTCTTTTGGTGGCTTCAATAATACTCTCTTAAACAAAAAAGACTCTCATGTGTCAAGTTCCTCTAAGTAATGAGAATGTGATCTCACACTCTCTCGATTTGCTTGCACAATCTGATTACTTCTCTCATGCCTTGTGTGGTATTCTTGTGGAAATTCAAGACACTCCCAACCTTTTTGACCATACTTGTTATGCTTAAAACACTTTCTTGAAAAACCTCTTCCTCTTCCTTGGTAACCTCCTCTTCTAAATGGTCTCCCTTTATTTTGGAAACCTCCCTTCTCTGGATTTGCATGTCCATTGTAAGTACTTGTTTCTTCACCTTGATGGTGTTGTTGTCCTTTTCCTATCGCCCCTCTTTTGCTACCTCTTCCTTGCTAATTTTTCTTTTTCATAATCTTATCCTCTGCTTTAATGGCAAACTAATAGGCTTCCTCAAGATTTCTAGGGGACAAAAGACTCAATTCATCTTGTAAATTGTATCTCAATCCTTTAAGGTACCTAGCTACCTTCTCCATATCTTCTTCACTATGTCTTGATCAGATCACAAGTTTATACAACTCCTTTGTATATTCTTTCACACTCATCTCTTTCTACTTGAGATTTTTTAACCTTTTGAACGGGTTAGTTTGATAGTCTCCTAGAATGAATTTAGTTTATATTTTGTCAACCATTCTATCCCAAGAGGTTATCTTCTCCTTATTTTTCTTTCTTCTTTCTGAATGAAAATAATCCCACCACATAGCAACATGGCCTTTGAGTCTTGTACAAGAAAACTTGGCTCGTTTCTCTTTTGCAACTTCTTCATACTCAGAGTACTTATCAAGCTCATTGATGCAATCAATGAGTTCCTCTCCATTAAGGCTTCCTGAGTAGGTGGAAACCTCTATCTTTGTCTTGGATCCAATCTCCATGACTGCTCTCAATAATCTTATTTCAACTCCATCAAGTTCTTCTTCGTGAACCACCTCTTCCCTGGCATGTTCATCCTCTTCTTCATTATCACTTACATCTCCAACAGGTAATCCTCCCCTTTGTACTTGCTCCATGGCATCCATCCTTGTCGTAAGATTCTACAAAACTTCAATAATCCCTTCATCTATGCCCCTTCTAGCACCTCCTCTTGGCATTTTTTTGGATGGCATCTTTCTCGATCTTACCCTACCTAATCACTTGCTTCTCTACTACTAAATTTGATGAAAGTAATAAAATAGAGGGTGAAAACAAAACTAAACACAGTGATATTAAAGAATAGAGTCAACACTCTATTTTTTACAAAGGAATTTGGATTTTCAAAGCTCTCACCATCTTCTTCAGAAATTACACTAATGTATGCACAAAAAACTATAATTACAATGGCCAACACCATGTTTGGCTTGAAACTAGAGACAAGAATACAAAGAAAGGACAGTAAGGTTTCAACGGTACAATACAAAATTTGGCATTCATTTGGAGACTGCAATTGTTGAAGTAATGTCAATCATATGTTCTTTTCACCATCTTGTGACTGTTCTACCCTCTCTCCCTTCTCTTTGACCTCTCCAATTAACTCCTCACCATTCATTTACTTTTTCCCTATCGATGCCCCCTAGGTGATCCCACAATACTAGTTTACAATTTTTGGCCAAACTGGACACTGAATTGTTTTTTTCTAACTAAATCTTCACTTTCGGGCACCTATAGCGGCTAAACTGTGAGGAATTTGAAGATGATACAAATTAGTGATTTGCAAAATTTTTTCTATAGATTCTAAATATATTTTTTTTCAAAAATTTTGGAATTATATTGCACTTCTTTTTCCATTTCCTTCAAAAACTAGTTTTTTTCAGTAAACACCATTTTTAAGGAGTGATGCTCACCGTATACAACATAAATTTTTTTCCATGAAGGATAAAATTTTAATTTTTCTAAATTTATATTTGTAACTACAATATCTAGTGATTTCATTTGGTTTCATAGTGTTTTATTGAATATTTTTTCCTTAATCAAGTTTTGAAGTCAAACCAATTACAATTCAGACATAGGTTGACCGTATACAACATAACTTTTTTTATATGTATCAAAATTCATTTTTTATTTTTTTTGTTGGATCAAGGACTTCAATATCTAGTGCATTGATATTTTTTAGATTTTTTTTTATAATCTACTATTTTTCCACATGTGCAGAGCAAATAACTTGATTTTTGGTGAAAAACCTACATTCACAAGAAATAAAAAATAAATATAATAATGAAATTAAATTTATTTAAAATTGTACTTTTTGGGAAACTTATAATAAGGACCACATAATTACAAAAAATAAATTTTAAATGAATTCATTTGATCCCCCAAAAGGTAAATCAAAAGTGGTTTTTTATCAGCATGTTGATAGGTGTAAAAGAGACTCTGTTATAGGTATGGTTTAAAACTAGCGGGGTTCTATCCTAGGGGGTTTGATCTAAGGTGGTTTGATCAAATCCTCTTCAATTGGAATCCTTTAAATGGAACTGTTCGAGGCTTAAATCATTATATTTTCTAAAAATATGTGATTTCAACAAAAATCAGGATCTCCCAGGAATCGTAAACCAGTATCGTGGGATCACCCCCTCTTCGTTTCAACTGAAATTTGTAACAGTTTCTTTGTTCTCCTTCCCCATCATGGATGTGTGTGTTTTTATTTTTCTATTGGTCATATTTCCAATTTCTTTGAATTTCCTTGAGGTCGATCAGAGAACCTAGTGTGACACCTGGCTTGTTGTTTCAAAAAAATTGGGTACAAAGACTCACAAACCAAACACAACAATAAAAATTCAAGAGGGATGATGCTCCTGCATCATAGCCTAATTTGAGATCTATCTTAGAGAATACTATAGCTCCATCCATTTGATCAAAAAGGTCATTGATTCTTAGATTCAAGTACCTATTATTTACTATTGCTTTATTAAACATCTTGTATCTCATACACAATCAAAGTGAGGCATCCTTATTTTTCATAAAAACTAAGAGTGCTCCCAAAGGAAACATGCTTGGCATATATATACTAATTGTTATTAATTTAAAGAAAGATAAGAAATTAAAATGAGGTTTTGAGACTCATTTCCAAAGTTTCATGTAATGTTTCCTAAACCCACTATATGTGATAATATGGACCCTTTAAATGCCTCCATTATTCATTGGATGATAGGCACAATATATAAACTTTTCTCAATGAACTAGCAATATAGTGATTTCTCCAACTAATTCCAAGACTTCTAACTCAAGATCTACTAATGCTACATATAGGAAAAAACTACAAATGGTGAATCTATTATTCATTTAAAGACCATTCACCTTTCTCTCCATCTAGAGTATAATGAAGATCTATGATCATTTTCTTATTTTTCTACTTGCATTAGTGTTTATTCCCATATTGATATTCTATGTTATTCCTTTATGCCTAATCATATTGGTACTATGCCCTTCATTCTTAGGAATTATTTTACTTATGTGTGAAACATAGAAAAAGGTGATCCTAAGTCCTAAGTTCTTAGAACAATAGGATTCAAGGCCTTTTCCTAGGGTTTCATTGAGATGGAGATCAACAAGGTGTATAGATTGAATTTCAACCATGAAGGTGAGCCAATCAGACCTAGATCTCCATCAATTTGGGGATGGTAATGGATTAGAATTGATTGAATATGATTAACCTAATTAAAATTATATATGATCTAATATGGAAAATGCAAGATCTCAACAATGCATAGACTAAAACAACAAATTGCAAGCAGATCTAGAAAGTGAAGAGGACTATGTACCTGTCACCAAAAGTTGGATCTGAGTGTTATAGTAGGACTGGGTCACCCTTGGGGGAATGGGTCTTTGTATGAAATTTCTTCTCTATTTTTGGGGTCCTTTGATGATAGATCTGAGCTTCTGATTTCTGATTTTAGAATTGTCGGAACGTGTTGTCAGATAATTTTATAGGTGATTTTTCATTTGTTGATAAGATGTAAGGATTCAAATGCAGCATTGAACAATTTTTCTTGAAGCTTCCCTCAATCCTGTTCAAACCTAAAACTTGTACATTCAAAGAGAGGAAAAATGTTAGGCCATTTAGGGGCTTGCCTTAGTCAAACCTTGTGTAATTGTTTCCACTTCCACAATGGAAATGTGAATGATAAAATGATAATGAATAGGAAGGAATGATGAAATCACAAATTTTTGCAACTCACCACCCTTCAATGGCTTCCTTGAAGGACTAAAGTCATACACATCACCTCAAGGTCTTGGATCTTGCTTGCTTGATTTGTTTGAATGCTTTGGAGACCTACAAAAGTGTTAGCCTTCACAAAACAATGATAACATGAACACACATAAACTCACATAAGATTTGACATGATGTTAAGATCTTGAATTTTTGTAATAAAGCTCTGAAATGTTGCTCTTGACTTTCTTGATAATTCTCTTGATCATAAGTTCACCAATATTTTTCTTGTTAGATTTTAAATGATGTAATAACTAGGTATTTATAGGCATTTCTCTAATTTCCTGAGAATTAAATTCCAATAGGTGACATTTGAAATTCAAAATTTGAATCTTAAAATGGCCACTCCAACATGTTCAAAATTGGTTGCCGACAAAATAAGGGGACCCAGGCAAATGGGTCCTAGCCCTATTCTCCAGGATATTAAGTGTCGAGGGAAAGATATTAATTGGATGCATTTTTTCAATGCTTGAAATTTCTCAAAAAGTGGTACAAATGGGTTGTAGATTGCATAATTTAAGAAATTAGGGGCCCAAATAGGCTCAATAATTTAGGGGGGGAAAAACATAGTGTGAAATTGTCAAGGGTGACAATTTACGATGCTACAATGTTTCATATAGATTGATTCTCTAGAATTCAAGTCACATTCTAGCTCTTCATTGGATTTTTATAGCAAGGCTTGAGATGGATGCAAGAAACTAGTGATGACCTCCAAATCCTTTTTTAGAGCACTCATTCCTAGTCACTAGGGCATTTGGTTGGGGGAACACAATATTCATAAAGATATCGATAATAAAAAAGGATGAGGCCTTACCCTCCATTGATCTTAATTCTATGGGTGATGTGGATGCTTGAGAAGACACTTTAAGTAAAATAACTCTAACTATCTAAAATACAATGGATTCTAGCCAAACTTAAAAATTCTCCATGAGTGGTCTTTTGAGCACTAGCTAGTATTTTTTCATAAGCATGTTTAGCTTATTCCCTCCAACTAGGGTTTCTTTCTTTATTTATTTTTTTCTCTAAAAGATAGAGAAAATCTTACATACAATCTAGACCATGGTTTTAGGATGATTAATTTTTGAACTTGAAACTATGGTTTCCTTCTTTTGACCCTATAGAAGATAAATTTCTACAACTCTAGTCTAGGTGCGATTACCATATCTTCCTCTCCAATACTAGTGTGAAGGTGGCTTGAGAGTGATTGGTGATTCTCTGGGGCCCAAATTCTAGATTGTATCAACATTATTTTCAAGTGTCACAATATTTTGGATATTAACATCCTACTTTCAAATTCTCTAAAAGAGATTTATTTGCTAGTGTTCACAACAACAAAAAAGCTTGTACATGCACTTGGTGGTAGGGAACATAGGCCTAGCTTAATGTGTTCCTCCTAGCAAATGGGGAGAAGTTTTTTCCTCCTTCTAATAAGTCTAAAGAGTCAAATTTTGTATCTTTGCTAAATGCTACTTGTTCTAATATTAGGTTGTTAAGACTAATGAAAAACCTTTCCAAGTTATAGTATCAATGATCTAGAAAATAATGATGTATCCCCAAAAACTCCTTGGGGAGTAGATTGACTTCTCCTTGCTTTTGGTTTGAATGTATCTTGATGATCTCCATTGGTTTATGGATAACCCTTCATAGATGTTAGGGGAAAATATTCCACCAATTGGATAATCATATATTTTTTGTTTTCTTAGTTCTTGGCCCCACTAGCTTAGAGGTCTAGTTTATGTTTAGTATGTTATGTAAATTTGTTCCATTTAATGATAGTTTTTGATATATTTTTATTATTATTCAAATGAAGTGGACTCCTACATCCATATTCACATAACTAAAAAAGTATTAACTTAATCTCATACTAGTAGAAGAGAATTACAATAGAAATGAGTGAATAACAAAAACCCCTCTATTAAATATTACATTCAATTGAAATACATCTTTATAGAAATCTAATAATTAATATCTCACAACTTTGAAATGAATATATTAAAAATATCACACATTTAATTTAATATCATAATAAAACTTTAACTATTTATTTATTACAATTTAATTTATTTACCTATCTAATTGGGTAAGAGGTAATTCGCCGATAGGCTATTGTGGGTGGGAAATCCCACCATATTAATCTACTGTATGATTATGAGAAATTTCTCCAGTTTTCTACTGTCGGTTTGTGGGTGCTCCAATTTCCACGTGTTCCCTACGCATTCATTTCAACCACAATCCTGAGACCTTGGAGTTGACAGGGGCCATCCCTCACAGCTGCCTGCAGAGAGAAGTGTGGACGAAAACTTCGGCCAGGACAGAATTAGTACATGCATCGGTCACCAGGTATGGCTTGGAGCCCACCCGCGTCGTTCTACACCATTCTTGGGGTCTCCGTGCATGAACTGCCATTTAATAACCCACCTAATCTTCACTGGAGCTAATAAATGTGAAGCAACCTTAAGATGGCTTTCACTTGGATGCAAGGCATAAGAAAGATGAATGAAAATTGGTTTCCCGTGGCATATTGGCATCCAATAGAGTGGCTTCGCAGGTATTCTCTCGAGCTCCCTCGGTTTTTCTATTTTAAAGCCTAGATTCTCCAAGCATTCTCTTATGGTCTTACCTATCAAAATCGGCTAATGTCTAGGTCAGAAAATTGTAATTTAATTTCTTACTATCTTCTTGTGTGAATAGTAGTCTGTTATATTGGATTTTATGATTTCAATGAATCAAATAAATGTTTGGCTTAATGCAATTGGTTTAGATTTTACCTTTGCATCACATTTTGCATACATGTTTGTCAAACACATTGTGAAATCCCCTCTTTTCACTTATCTCCTTACCTTGTTTTGAAGCCCCCATTTTAGCTTAGGTGAGTAGGATGTGGGCAAAGGTTGAGGAGCTCAGCTTCACACCTGTCGACTACATTTGCCTAAATTTTTTTAGAGAATTTTCAAATATAATGGTTGACTGATATCATTTAGTTTCTAAAATCTTGGTCAATAAATCTATCTTATTCATATCCTACAATCATGGAATTCAATGAAACCAAATTTTCTTTGAGGCAGCTTGTGAAACAGTTCATACACCTGATCTATGCTATGAGACCACATTTATTTGAGGCATCCTATCAAATAGTTCGTGTGCGTTGTCTCTGCCTCCACATTTTTGATGCATTTCGTTGAGGCATTCTGTCAAACAATTCCCATGCTTTGCCTTGTCTTCTGCATTTTACATAAATATCTACCAGGTAAATTACAACTACAACATTTGAAAAATTTCCCCATCCTTTATGCTTGATACCTTGTACAATACGGGTGGCTATAAATTGTGATTTTAGAATATGTGAGGCTATTGTTGCACATATTTGTAGAAGAGTAGGCATGATATTAGATGGGGGGAGTCATTGTTGGGGTTGTATGTTGGAACAACCCATTTCCTATGAGACTGTGGCACTCCTTCTTGACGTGTGGTATTTGTTTTAGGGTCAAACCCCCCTATTCCCTTTCTCTCTTCCTCGAGCAGATAAGCCCTCACCCAACCTATATAGAGAGGCAAATAGAAATATGAGTACTTAAATCAAACCTGTTAAATTCTATAAAATAGAACATGTTAAATCAAATTGTGAATTTTTGTTAAGCTCCAACATCAAATAGTTAGAATAGGAATGATAAATAAAGGAAAAGGGGTAATAAATCTAGGTGGTAGAATTGTATAAATAAAGGCAAACCCAATCTATTCACCCTACTGAATAGGTTTCTCCTCTGGCATGAAACTACCCTGCAATACAATACAAAGAGGAAGGGGTGACTGCAATATAGATTAACAGTTGTGACAGGGAATGTAACAAAAAAATACAAGAGTTTTAGTGGGGGGCAGTAGGTGTGGGAGCTTAGACTCATCCTACCCGCCATCCTGTGCAGTGCACCTTTCCTCTGTAGGTTCCTCTAGAACCTGTGGTTGAAGAAGTAAAGTATGGTGCTTGGGCTTAGGGTTCTCTTGAGCTATG
>VDFB02081041.1:0-41533 GCA_007258455.2 Sequoia sempervirens | reverse complement strand
TGTGTTCTTCATTTTCATTTCTTATCTTTTGCAAATTTCAAATGGATTTCTTGAGGAATCATTGGTTTCTAATTTTGTGTTTGATTTAATTGTTTGCATGTTTATTGTGTTTGTGCAAGGTCTAGATTCAAATGGTTCACATATTTGCACTAGAAGGAGGGCATATACCTCAAATCTAACACGTTTTTTTATGAAATTTCACTGTTTTTTTACAGCACTATTCATTAATCCGCATATGATCACTATTTTAGTGTTTTTAGAGTCAATTTTAAAATGACCATATCTTGGTCATACGTAGGTCTTTTTTGATGCTTTTTTTTTAAAAATAGGGTAGAATTTTACAAGCTATCCAATGGTGTAGGTGTTTCTTAACTATAAATTAGTTAAAATTTTCAAATTTGCATTTAAAGTAAATGGTTTGTCTAACCCCTATATCCTTTTGTTTCTTTTGATCTCATCTAACATTTTGATCACTTTTGTAGGTTGGAAATCAAAATCAAAAGAAAGAGGAGCATGGAGATGATATTTTATCTAATCAAAGTGTTTTTTAACACTTAAGTGTTTGATTAACACTTCTTCAAAGAATTTGTCATCCTTCTCCTTCTTAGGACACTAGTTTTCAATTGGGCTTAAAAAGAACTTTTTTTCATTTCTTGCAAAGGATAAAATGAACTTTAGGATCACAACTTACTAGATTTGGTTTATTGGATTAAAAATTGGACAAGCAAAACTCACACTTCATTTTGGTGCTTAAAACGAACTCACAATTGCTTTGAAGGTTATAAAATGAACAAGTGCTCACTGTGTGATTTGTCTTTGAGTGCATCCCTCTCCCTATACATCTAGGGAAAGAGAAACACTCAAAAATACATTTTATTGCTTTGAAACACTTCGATTTGGGCTTAAAAATTGAACATCTTGTGCGAGTGTGAGTAGGGGCATTTTCGCATACATTCTCTTTCTTTGTGCCATCAAAGATCGATCGAGTTATGGATTGTGTCTTTGCTTGCTTTTGTTTATCTTAGAGGGCCTACCTTGGGGAAAAAGTAGTCACCCAAGGGACGACTCAACCGGTAACACTCTAAAGCCAAGAGTATTTCCAGCTAGGATATAAATGAGGGTTTTGGTTAAATGCCATAATCATGCGGTTGGATTCGATAGGATGGATCCAAAAGGGGACTCTTGCCGTATGGGTCAATCTCCACGAACGGAAAGTCCTTACTAGAACCCATGTGCTAGAATTTTCCAAAATCCTTAATCTATTTGTTGGTGCAAGAACGGCTGCCTCAAGCCACCCCACACTCTTACCTCTAGTAGATGGAAAGCATGCCATGGGAGTTTCATGGGTGTTGATGCTTGGCTGCCCTGATTGACGTTAATGAGCCGTGGAGGGGAGCCAGTGGGGTCAAGCATCTAACCATCCGCTAGAGATAAGCGTAGCTGGACTTGTCTAAGTGGGAATCCAACAAATATTGTCTTACACATCCATAGGGCTTGTAATTGTTCTTCATTTGAAAACATAGTGTGTATTCAAAAATATTTTGCAAACAAACATTCAACATGATTCTCAAAATTTCAAACCCTCTTTAAGACAAATATCATTGACTCAATCCATATGTTACTGCTTTCCCTACAGATTCACGTTCATAGAGGTTCCTAAGCATTGGATTATACCTCAATTTGTCTTCTTGGGTAAACAATAGGAAAACCCTTGCCTTAAGTTCACTGAATTTCCACATAAAATATCTTGTGGGGTTTAAGGAAATTAAGACATTGGACATATTAGTTTGAAACTTTAATCAAAGAGAGTGTTTTTGGTAAAATAAATCCATTAAGCAAAGCTAAGCAAAATGAACTTTCATGTGTGTTGAAGACTCCAAATCCCAAAAGCACAAATCATTGATTGGAAATCCAAAATGTTCAAATCATTCCTTGGTTACAAAGGTCTTTAGGAAGCATATACATGTTCTTCAATACCTAGGTCTTGGAAAATACAAAGTGCTTTTTTTAGGTTCACCTAAAGGATCAAAACAAATCAAACCTCTTTCATCCATCTTTCAAAACATCAAAATCCATCTCACAAATCATCTTTTGAAAAACCTTTAAATCATCCTTGAAGTGCTAGGCTTTATGACAAAATCAAGCAAATACCAAAATCATTGAGACCAAGTCCTTGAAAACATTTATCAAAACACCTTTGGCTAGGAATGTGTAAATACATCCTTTTGCATATCCTTAGTCAAAGTCATCCAAATCATCTTGTCTAGCTTAGTGTATGTAGATGAATCCTTCTCCATATACTTAGTGAAACAATCATCTTGTGTGGGTAGGTGTGGGTAGATGCATCCTTCTTCTCACACATATCCAAGTCATCATCCTTTGAACACAACTATCCTTAGATCATTATCAAAAATCTTAGGGTCTTTTTTTGTTCAAAATCAAAATCAAAATCCAAATCAAGATCAAGGACAAAATCTCAAAATCCAAAAAATCAAACCAATCAAAAATCCAAAGTCCTAGCATTTCATTCAAGATTTATCAAAAACCAAAAACATCCATAACATCCATCTTTAAACATCACCATCATATCACCATCACATTTGATCCTAAAAGCATCCTAAAACTTTCACTTTGGGACATAAAATTGAGATTAATCCAAGGAATCAAGAGATTCATCTCCCATATTCTCGAAGATTGATCCCCATTTTATGGTTCTAACGAGATCTCAATACAAGAAGAGTATGGAAGCCCACAAAGAAACTCCCGCTTCAAGTGATCTTAGCCAAAAAAACGTAGAAATGAATCTTCCAGAATCAAGAAATCCATTGGTCCCCTCATCATCACAAAACCCACAAGAAGAAAATCAAGGGGAGGACCTCACCTTTGGAATGTCTCACGAAGAAATAGCTAAAATGCTCCAAAATCTGGACAACTATAGAATCATCAACATCATGATGAGACTCAACCCTTCGTTGTACATGCTTGAACTAGCAAAACAAGGGGCCAAGTTGCCTTCAGATTTTGATGTGACCACTATAGTAGAGACATCTTTTCCACCAATCTCATCCACCATCCCCATTTCATCTACACCTCCATCCCAAAACGTCACGCAAAACATTCCAAAAATCACGACATCAATTGCTCCAACTCAACCAAATGTCAACAAGGCAAACACATTCCTCAATGAACTTCAATCACATCCCCTTGTGAATAACCAAAACTTGGACGCAAACACCACAAGGGAACAAAACATCTTCCATAGTCCATTACACCAAAATGTTCCTCTCACTTTACATTATGACCTATCATCAACATCTTTTCACGGAGCACCACAAACACCTCTTATCACAAATTCACAAGAGGAGGGAGACATATTCGGACAAGGGGGCATTTTCAACACCACAACAATTTCGCAAGGATTCACCCCCCTTACATTTCCACCTCTCCCACCATCACCATTGTCATCTACACCACTCCTTGGTCTAGGGCTTCCTCCCCTACCAAGTATCAATCAAACATACATCCCAACCATCAATCAAAACATCTTGCCAAACGCTCAAAAATTATTGTTGACATCACAACAACAAACAACAAACACACAAGCAATGGCAACATCATCAAACACCCCCATAACATTGCAAAGCATGGCCTCTCAAGGGCCAATCACATCAACGATGCCACTTACCACATCAACAACACCATCCACCAATCACGCAATCAACATGACAACACCATCCACCAACCAAATAATCAACACAACATCATCATCTACCACCATTCCAAATCCACCACCACCTCCACCACCACCAACATTCACCACATCAAACCAATTCGATGCAACATTACAAGCCGCTTTTCAAAGAGGATACCAACAAGTGCAAAAACAAAAGTCAGTAAGTAACAAGTCAGCTTCAAGCCGCTGCTAAGCCAAAACCGCATTGCCGTGATTACAAGCAATAATAAGCAATAACAAGCCAAAGCTTTATTGCAACAACAGTAACAACAAGCCAAGCTTCCCAAGCAAAGACAAGCATTACAAGCACAAAGGGTCGCCGCTAATAACCATTATTGCAAATAAATGTCACTCTAAGCCTGCCTATAATAGTCTTTCAAAGCACAACAAGCACAAGCACAAGCACAACTTCTTGCACAAGCAGCGCAATGGCAAGCATACCAACAAGCATTAAAACAATATCAAGAACAACAAGAAGCAACAGAATTGGCAGCCCAACAACAAGCGTTGTGGGAACAAGAACAAGCAGAACAACAAGCGTTGTTAGAATGAAGAACAAGTGCAATGTTAAAGCGTAACAACAAGCAGAACAACAAGTGTTGTTAGAACAACAACAAGTGCAACAACAAGCAAAAATCCTAGCACAACAACAACAAGAGCAACAACAAGCATTGTTCATCCAAAAGCAAGTAGAAGCCTACTTCGCCCGCCACAACATACCGATACCATTGAACAATGCACAAACCAACCCATCCATCCAAACCATGATTGCAACACCCCAAAACACATTCATCCCACCCCCTGATCCTTAGAATGATATGACGACACAATTCAAGTTGCTCTCGCAACAAGTACTCGATCATCAATCAGGGCGAACAACCAAAACACAAAGCAACTTGTGTCCCTATCCATTTGATAGGAGCCTAGACATGAAACTATCTCCCCTATGCTGGATTTGAGATCCCTAAATTTGACAAATATCGAGGGATCTGAAACCCCGAAGATCACATCAGTGGAATCTCAGAAGCCATTGTATGGAGGCTGCATGACTCCATACCTCTTATCTAATGCGCCTATTCCCTAGAGCCAGCAGAGATGCTATAGAATGGTTCTCTCGGCTACCTTTTAGGCATTAGACATTTGAAGAAATTAGAGACGCATTCATTAGAAACCACGCGATGTAACATTACAATAGATGTTAGTCTCAAGAATCCCCACAGCTCAAACAAGGAAAGAAATGAATCTTCACCATTTCTTCAACGATGGCGATCCAAGGCCAATCGAGCAAAATGGACTATTAAAGAGCAACAGTCTCCAGACAATCATTACCAACCTTGAAAGCCGCTATCATTCCACTCATGTTTAGGAATCACCACCTATGATCAACTAATCTCCAAGGCACTTAGCATTGAAAGAGCCCTTGCAACCCAACCCATCGAATCAACATCATATCACAAATCAAAAAACAATCGCCCACCATCAAATTACAATGATAAACCTCATACATGGGCAAGAAACAAGAACATCACTAATGATGGCGTCGTCGATGCCAAGGTGGTCATTAGTGGTCCACGCCAAAATACACCCGCACCGCAAATCCAACCACAACGCCAAAACACTCATCACACAACATATCAACCTAACAATAATCCCACCATCAATAACGTCAACGACTAAAGAGGACCACCTCAACGCAAAACATACCCCAAAAAAAATACACTACTTTGGGGGAACCACTTGAGGACATCATGAAAAAGCTAATCGATGAAAAACTTATTCAAGCTCCTACATTTGAGAATTACCAAGAACCCGATGTCAAACCTCCTTGGTACAATGAGAATCAATTGTGTGAATTCCACAAAATCAAAGGCCACACCACAAACAATTGTATGAGACTCAAGAACATCATCCAAGATCTCATCGACAAAAGAATCATAAATGTGGAAGGACCTACTAGGAATCAGGATCTTAAAATCTACACGAATCCGATGCCGAATCATGGCAACAAAGGGAATAACAAGGATAAAGGAAAAGGTAGTGTCAATCATGTATATGAAACAGTTGTTGCCAACCTCAATGAAAACTGCATGGTCATCACCATCAAGGGTGCCCATGCCGAAGACTGTGGAGTCACCACAAGAGGCGGAAAAGTCACCATCGCAGGATCATCCCAACCTAATAGAGTCCCTTCATCAAGAGCTGTTCTGTATAACTACAATGTTGTAGACCAACTCAAAAGAACACTAGCACACATCTCCATCATGGAGTTGTTAAAAATGTCATCGGCCCATAAAAAGATCCTCGAAGAAGCATTAGCCTCATCCACTGTCCCCACAGATCTTGATGTGGAACAATTCCAAGATATGGTCGAAAACATCATAACACCTAATCTCCTTACGTTTTCTGACCAATATTTTCCTGCCTAACCATCTCACAAACACGCACTTCACTTGGAGGTCATTTTCAACAAGAGCAAAATCAAAAGGGCCCTGGTGGATGGGGGTGCAGGTTTGAACATCTGCTCTTTTAGTCTCATCAAGCAGTTAAAGATATCAGAAGATTCCATTGATAAAGGGAAGGGCATCACAATCAGAGCATATGATGACCAAGAAAGAGTATCTCAGGGCACAATTAAGCTCCCTATCCAAGTAGGGCCAACACTTATGGAAACCACCTGTCAGGTCCTGGACCTCGACTTACCATACAACATTCTCCTGGGATGCCCATGGATCCATGCAATGAAAGCCATAGCATCAACCTTCCACTAATGTGTGAAATTCACACATAACGGACAAGAGGTTACCATCCAT
The DNA here is from genome assembly GCA_007258455.2 of Sequoia sempervirens. Lineage (NCBI taxonomy): Eukaryota > Viridiplantae > Streptophyta > Pinopsida > Cupressales > Cupressaceae > Sequoia > Sequoia sempervirens. Next base: position 34,990 of record VDFB02081041.1, on the reverse strand, counting down.
GGAGATCCTGAGCCGATTTCATATTGCAAGAACCTTGAAGCCAAATATTACAAAATCCCCCAAGTGCCTAAAAATGATGAGGGCCCATCCACATCATACATCGATCCCACCATTCTCACTTCTACGACAGAGACACCCGCCATTCCCACCATATCCAATATCAAGCTCATCATCCAGGAGGATGGTTGTGGAAGTTATAGGCTTCCTAACAATGCTTTTGTGATAGGAGAGTTACCACAATCTCCAAGATCACGAGGATGCCCACAAGAAAATCAAGCTCCCTCATCACAAACCTATCCTCAAAATTATCCTAAATTCACAAGGTGGGGAGACCTTAGCCATGAAGTAATTGAAGCAGATCCATCAAACATGTTGTATCGAGATGAAAGACCGACACCTGAATTACCAATGGATGAAAGAAGCAGACGCCTACACATGATGCTTGCGATGGGCTATGACCGAAACCAAAGATTGGGACAAAATGACAACGGCCTCATAATACCAATCATGCCTGAGACGCGACCTATAACAAATCTTGGTCTTGGATGTGCCACTTCGAGAATAACCATACATGGCTGAAGTCCTTCAGTTAGAGCTGCTAATGTTTCTCCTCAGCCGGTAATAGTACAACTACACTCACCAATAGTCACAGGTAGGGACACACATAATTTTATCACTGAGCCCTATATTAGTAGCGATGATGAAGATACCTTATCCAACCTACCTAGGTTATTCGAAGATACCACCCTATGTATGATTAGTACCATATCCTTTGAACCAAATAGTCAAAATCATGAGATCCGCTTAGCCTACCCCCAACTGATCGACTATGACCAACGAGGACCACCAGTTCTCGATATATTCAAAAATGATGAAGCGCTCTCAGAATTCATGGGGTTGAGGGATAACATTCCAGATGGAGATCACAAGGCAAGATTCATAATGGAATTGGACACACACGCCTACTACAGGGAAATGATTGAATCTTTCAGTCGCAAAAGTGAGAAACTAAGAATCATATCCAAGTCCTTGAGTGAAAACCACACCGTGGCACTCTCTGACAAGAAAATAGTAAAAATAAAGGATGTACCCAACAGTGAAAACCTCTCTGAGGCACCTAAGGATGAAGGATTCAATCTTCTTCTAAGAGCTATTCATCAAGAGAAGTCAGCAGTCTTGGCCAAAAAATGCAACCCAGTCAACCTAGGAACAGAGGAAACCCCGCATATCACATTCTATGCAGAATCACTATTATCAAAAGAGCAAGAACTCTTAGCAGCATTCCTAAGGGAAAGACAAATAAACTTTGCATGGAGTTATGCGGATATGCCAGGACTTGATCCAAATACTGTGGTCCACCACCTAGCAGTGTATCCAGATGCAAAACCTGTCAGACAGAAGCTTCACAAAATGCATCCTCAAATTGCTTTGTTAGTCAAAATGGAGCTCAAAAAGCTATTAGATGCTGGATTCATCCGACCAATTGATTATCTAGAATGGGTATCGAACTTGGTACCAGTTTCAAAACCTGACAGAGCTATCATAATTTGCACGAATTTCAGAGATTTGAACAAAGCATGTCCCAAGGATGACTTTCCACTTCCCAATATTGATATGATAGTGGACATGACAGCAGGGCATGAGATGCTATCACTAATGGATGGATTTTTAGGATATAATCAGATCATGATAGCGAAAGAAGACCAACACAAGACAGCTTTCACTTGTCCATGGGGGACCTACTTCTGGAACATGATGCCATTCAGCCTAAAGAATGCAGGAGCAACCTATCAAAGGGCCATGACGCTGATATTCCATGATATGATTCACAAAACAGTTGAAGACTATGTAGACGACATCCTAGCAAAATCAAGGAAAAGACAAGATCATATAGCAACCCTAAGTGCTATCTTTGACAGATTGGAGGAATACAAAGTTAGACTAAATCCCAAGAAGTGCGTCTTAGGTGTACAATTAGGTAAAATGCTAGGATACATAGTCTCCATGAGGGGTATCGAGGTGGATCCAGCAAAAGTAAAAGAAATCCTTGAGATGGAAGCACCAAGAAACTTAAAACAACTGAGAGGCCTCCAAGGAAGGCTCCAATCCATTAGAAGGTTCATAGCACAACTGGCAGACAAGCAAAATCCATATTCACACCTACTCCACAAGGGGGTAGTATACAAATGGGATACCAAGTGTGAAGAGGCATTCAACAAAATAAAGGAATATCTACTAACACCTCCAGTGTTAATGCCACCTATTCCGAGAAAGCCATTGATCTTATATCTATCAACAACAGTAGCAACCCTAGGAGCTCTTCTTGCTCAGTATGATGAAAACAAAACAGAAAGGGCCATCTACTATATTAGCAGGACAATGGTCGGTCATGAGCTAAATTACTCCTTCATTGAAAAAGCTTGCCTCGCAGTAGTGTTTGCATCCCAAAAATTCAGACATTATATGCTGGAACACAAGATAAAGATTATTGCCAAAATTGACCCCCTTAAATATCTCTTATCAAAGGCAATGTTAACTGGCAGAATGGTAAAATGGGTCATGATATTATCAGAATATGACATCGAGTATGTTTAGAGAAAAGCCATCAAGGGTCAAGTTATTGCAGACCAATTAGCAGAAGCACCTATGTATTATGAGAATCCCCTTGTCTCAGAGTTTCCAGATGAGTCTATTTTTAACCTCAACATTGCTGATCACTGGAAACTATACTTTGATGGGTCATATACACAACATGGATCAGGAGCTGGTGTCTTCTTCATCACCCCATAGGGGGACTGCATACCAAGATCATACAAACTAGCATTTCCTTGCACTAACAACATTGCAGAATACGAGGCTATGACTATAGGTCTCAGGATAGTAGTGCAGTGGAATATCACAGCTCTCAAGGTCTATGGTGACTCACAGTTGATCATAAATTAGGTCAACAATGAATATCAGACAAAGGATGACAAGCTAACCCCATACAAGAAATTGGTGGAGACCCTAAAGGAATCCTTCATCGACATAACAATTGAGCAGATTCCAAGAACCAACAACAGAGTAGCTAATGCCATGGCTACAATTGGGTCTCTATTAGACACCCCTCATAATGTACCGAAATATGAATTTTTGATTGAGCAGATTCTCGTTCCCACATTCGAGGTACCAAAATCAGAATATGTGTGTGAAATAGTTGGTCCAGGCGATCCTTGGTATCATGACATCTATACATATCTTCAAATAGGAGTCTTACCCGCTAACCTACCATCGAGCCTAAAACGAACCTTCATCAAAAAAGTATCTAGATTTGTCATCCTAGGTGATACCTTATACTGTAGAAGCATAGAGGGTACATTACTTCACTGTCTAAATGCTGAGGAGGCATTAACCGCTCTAACCGAGGTTCATAATGGTATTTGTGGCTCACACTCGAGTGGAATGACCATTGCCAAGAAATTGCTGAGGCTAGGGTATTACTGGCCCACGATGGAAAGAGAAGCGCATGATCATGCCAAAAGGTGTTTACAATGTCAGCAACATGGGGATCTCATCCATGCTCTAGCTCAAGAGCTCCATCCGATCGTCACACCATGGCCTTTCTCACAATGGGGACTCGACCTCATTGGCAAAATCTCACCCACCTCGTCCAATGGCCACAAATTTATCATAACTGCAACTGAGTACTTCACAAAGTGGGTGGAAGCCATACCCATGACATATATCACTGGAAAGCAGATCTCAAAATTCATCTTGAACTATCTCATCTATCATTATGGTGTTCCACAAGCCATTATTTTGGATAATGGCACACCCTTCAAGAACCAGGAGGTTCGTGACTTGTGTGAGAAATTCAAAATCCAGCATCGCTTCTCCACCCCGTACTATCCCGAAGGCAATGGCCAAGCAGAAGCCACAAATAAAACCATCCTCAAAATCCTCAAGAAAATAGTCAATGACGCAGGTCATGACTGGCACTTGTAGCTTAATCCTGCCCTCTGAGCTTATCAAACTAGCATCCGCACACCCACTAGCACCACCCCCTTCTCCTTGGTCTATGGATCAAAAGTCATTGAGATCGAGCTCCCATCCCTCAGAATATCACTGGAAAATCTCATCACTAATGAAGAATATCAAGTCTCAAGACTAAACGAGTTGGAGTTACTGGATGAGAGAAGGATCGAAGCTTTGAATCATTTGTAAGTCTACCAAAATAGACTCAAACGAAGCTACAACAAGAAGATCAGAAGTAGGACTTTCCAAGTCGGAGAACTAGTCTTAAAAGAAAATCAGAAGAATGTCCCAAATCCCAGCAGCAAAGGCAAGTTCGAACCCAATTGGTTAGGGCCTTTCATTGTCAAAGCAAGCTATAAATCAGGGGCATATCAGTTATCAACACCCGAAGGGGAACCTCTACAGGAGCCCATGAATAGCTCCCATCTCAAAAAGTTTTATGCCTAATTCTTTCAAGGTATAGAACCAAAAAATTCAAAAAATCAGAAAAGTCCTAAAAAATGGTTATTTGGTGAAAACCTGGCAAACAGGCGTCTTGGTAACAACAAAAAAATAAAAAAAGAAAAAAATCCAAAAAAATCAGAAAAAGGATCAAAAAATCATCCTCTAGTGAAAACCACTTTGGTGGCACTTTGGGCAAGTACTTGGTGAAAACCTGGCAAACAGGCGCCTTGTGTAAATAAGCACTTTCCATCCACCAGATCTTTATGGCTTGATCATCATCATCCCTCCAATTCGCTTCCATCATCCATCACATCCATATCTCCATACATCACACATCCATTTGCATCTGCACCATAGCTTGGTCCTGTGTTCATATCATGATCCCTCCAAGTACTACTCGACCCATCCTCAAGGTCAGTTTGTCCTGCCTTTATCGGAGTAGTCTATTGCATCACATTGGGGGCACGTTCTCATCGGATCAGATTCGTGTATGGTCTTAAAATCCTCAAATCAGAAAATCCAAAAACATCAGAAAATCAAAAAATCCAAAAACATTCAAAACATATCAAAATCCAAAAATAGGTCAAAAAGTCACTCAAAAATCCAAAAATAAGGTCGTCTTGTCGAACTACGTCGTCTCTGAGCTTGAACGTAGGCAAGGTTGATCTTTGATCATCCCCCGAGACATTTAGGTTAGTCCTATAGGAGTCTGTCATAATAAACTGACATTTCATCATGTATATCTTCATTTGTAAATTGGTCAAGTTGTCAGTTGAACTACGTGGTCTCTATGTGTATAACGTAGGCAAGGCTAATCTGTCGATCAGCCCCCGAGGCCCCTAGGATAGGTCTTTAGGTTAGTCTCTTGGTCAAAATCTCAAGAAATCTCAAAACATTTGAAACATTTGAAAAAATACCAAAAATAGCCTCAAAACATTGTAAAACTCCAAAAACATCCAAATATTTGAAAAAAAAAAAAAAATCCATCCGCCTCATCTCACTTACACTCGCGATAATCAATCATCCATAATAAATCACATCACCCTCAACCTTTGGTAAAACAGTCGGAAACAAGTCTAGCAGTCAAATGTGAAAACCTAAACTGTCAAAATCTCAAGTATAGGTCAGTCAGCAAGCAAGTTGGTCAACTCTTTTCTTATCAATGGCATATAAATCATAAATCAATTTCATCATTGTTTGATAAAAGCATGTCCTAGGATCCATTCCGACAATGGGTACTTTTATCAAACCAACCACTTTGGGTAAACAAAACGATGTGTCATTAACATGTCCTAGGATCCGTTCCAACAATGGACATTATCTTTTGGCAATAATTTTTGGCTCCCATCTTTCGAAACATCATTTCTCTTGGCTAACGGTACAAAGAACATTAGTTTGTTTTCTCACTTACTTTATCTTGTTTGATTTATCTCATTGTGCTCATTCCAAGGACCTCTCGATGATGTCCAAACGAAGGATTTAGAGAGATAGGCAAGGCTAATCTATCATTATCTTTTGTCTGCTGTGCTTGTTGGATGTTCTTGTAATATAACCTTGGCGAATACTTGCTTTGGTAGGTACATCCTAGCAAGGTTTCCGTATGTCAAGTGTGAACAAGAATACTCCTATCTACTTGTCGAGTCAAAGTCCATCACACTAGGTACAACGCCATCTTGGTTCTTTATACCCTGATGCATCATGCCTACGTGTATTATCAAACATAAGGAAATTCATGCTTTGAAAATCCCAACTCCTTGGCAAGTAATCATCATCATCATCATCATCATCATCATCTCATGTCTTGTTGGAATCTCTTGTTTTCTTCTATCTCTTGTTTTTCACACTAACATGGTACCATGACAGTTAATCATAAATCATCACCATTGCATCCATCTTGTATCCAAAAACCATCAACATACTGTATAATGCATATAATACCATATAGAAAACATTAATCATACCACATGCATTCATCCCCATCATTGCATAATATAGATTGGTTATTCTAGCCATCTCATAAACCATACATCTATCACCCATATGCATAATCATAAAAGCATCATCATATCAAATCATGTGCATCCATCATATCATCCATGCATCATCATATCATCCATTACATATAAACATCATAATCATATCATCTTCAATAATGTCAATGTCATGGTACGAATCAGGATCAAGTGTGTGTAATATATCAAAATAGACATTGAGACTACCCATGGTTGATGACTGTCTACATCATCAAATCTATCTACATCAAATATTCGAGTTGAATTGATCTTGAACCTCTTTTTCGAGAGATCGACCCTCAAATCAAACCTCTTCGCCCGATCTCTTGAGGGGGCAGTATACTGACGTAATTCTTCATTCGTTGGGGAAATAGTGGGGCATCCAAAAAAATTAGAGAAATTTTGACTTTTGATCATGGAAAGATTATTCTTTGAACCAATGCAACAAGTGCATTGCTTCAAAGAGGGGCAAAATGTAGACATCAAAAATATACAGATTGATAGCACACTATGATCTACTAACATTGTTTCTTCCTAAATCATCCCTCAGTCTAATTGTTTAATCAAATTCCCTTATCTGATTAAATTCATCAATATTCGTCTCTTAATTAAATAAATTATTTTGTCATATTAAGTCACTTTCCCTTGTTAATTAAATCAATTCATCTGATCTAATTATCCCTATTTAATTAAATAATCAATTTATTTGATTAAATCTCTAAAGTCTATCTGTTAAATTAAATAAATTAAAACCTTATTTGATTTAATCTAGCACCATCCCTTTTAATTAAATAAATCAAAATCTTTATTTAATTAGCCTCTTATCATATTCCTCTCTTTTTTATTTAAATTAATCCTAAAATCTAAATCAAATTGTCAAATCAGCTAAATATCCCCTTAAATTAATCAAATTCTGATTAATTTAATCCTAATCACTCAAATCCTCTAGATTTTGCAACTTGCACAATTAAATCATTTATTTGATTTAATAATTCCCTAATTTCATTCAAAAAAGACATCTAAGTGGGAATATTCCTCAAATTTGAAATCTCCCCCCAAAAGGACTTGTCCATCCAACAAAGCATTTAAATCTCTTACATTGTCTCTTACATGTCTCCCACTTGGCATTTAACTCATTTTTAATCCCCCCTAAACATGTCATCTCATCAAATTCAAATTTCAAACTTGCACATGGATCAAAACTTGCTCAACCTTCATCCTCTCACATGTTGACAAGTGGCATCATATCATTGGTTGAATCTTTGTCCCACATTGATCGAATTTGGACATCTCTTCAACTTATCAATCTATAAATAAAGAGCTTATATCCTTATTTGATCATCCACATCTCAAGCAAAGTTACCATGCTAAAATACTTAGCAATTCTCATCCATCTCATTGAATCATAGCTAGGTTTTTTGCAGATTTTAGCTTGGAGCATACATTCAAAGTCTTCATCAAGTGGATCAATCATCTTCAATCAACATTTGCATTCAAGGAGTTGGGAAAGGGAAAATCTCCACACACCTATTTGCACCAACTCCCTCAAGAGATCAAGAGTTTGCTTGCATTAGATATGATTTAATTGTTTCATTTGTGTTCTTCATTTTCATTTCTTATCTTTTGCAAATTTCAAATGGATTTCTTGAGGAATTATTTGTTTCTAACCTTGTGTTTGATCTAATTGTTTGCATGTTTATTGTGTTTGTGCAAGGTCTAGATTCAAATGGTTCACAAGTACATTGCAGGGTCATCCTCTTGGATCTTGCAGAACTCAAAACATAGGAGGAAAGCTTAATTGATTTCTCTCATTTGTTGGCCAACCCCTTTCAGGTTACTAACCATTGGAATTGGAAAATCCATAGGATGCCTTGAAGATCTAGTTGGTAATTAAAAGAGCCCACAAGACATATTTGAGTATCATAAAGGAGAATCAAGTGGCCATAGGGATGAATTGGATTTGAAGGAGTAGTTGCCACAACATGAACCAAAGGATATTGAGTAAATTCTAGATACCAGAACCAAAAGAGGCACTAGGAACAAGTAATACAAAGAATATCTAGTGAAGTGGAAAGGAAGACCAGTGGAGGATTCATCATGGATTTCTTAGGCTAAGGTAGACCATCGTGGTTTTTCCTCTTAGCCCTGGAAAGTGAGGGACTCACATTTATTCCAACCTTGGGTGTCTGATGTAGGAGCATCCCTAGTTGCAAAGCAATCTTGTATCAACCAAAAGTAGTCCTTTTATGCATTGCATTTAGAAGTTGCCTTCATAGTTCATTCCACATTTTACCACATTTTTATTTTTCATCTCACGAAGCAAGATCTAGCATCTACACATCAACATCTCTTACATATCCAAATTTCACATCATTTGCAATTGTATGTTGGCAGTTATCGCTCTCATAATTTCACTATGTTACCAATTAGAGCATTTAGGACTGACCCAATCTATATTTTGTAATGTAGGCCCATTCCAGATCATGGAAATTTTAATTGGATATCCTACAAGCATCTTCAGTTTGATGGGTGAAGATTCACAAGTAGTTCATTTCATGTGGAGCTAATTCTTCATATCTTGAGGCCAACATTCATATTTGATCCTTCATCTAGTTATTAACCCTTCTGAGTGATGTGGAGCAATATTGGGCTTGAGAAGCATATTTATAAGCATTTGGAATCAGTTAGTATCATCATTTAGTTGAGTAGTCTTAAGACAATATTTAGATCATCACATTTCAGACAAAACACTTTGGGAGCATGTAATAAGGCTTTCTGGCCAATCATAATGTTATAGCCCTTGAGGGAAAGGCCTGTGAACCCTTCTAATTTTCCCTTGTGGCAAGTGTTGCATGTAAGTATTCCATATTAATGAAGATTCATGTTCACATATCAATTTGCAGTGTTATGTCCACTGTGCTGACTCATTGTTGAATGGTTTAGATTATTCATTCTAGAATCCTCCTATCATGACTGCACCAGTAGTGTATACCTTATAAGATGCAATTAAAGGTTATTAGATATATGTAATCCAATGATGTTCATTGCTTTTTCAAATTTATTTTGATATACAAATTATTCATACTATCCTATAAATTATGTGTTGTTCTCTTAAAATTTACCATAGACCCTTAGATTGAAGAATATTTCTTAATCTAAATATATAGTTATGGTAGACATGTGGAGTTAAGAGATTTATTTTTTAATCCATATTGGAAAGAATAAAGAGGCACATGAAATTACGCCTTATAAATCAACCACCTTTGCTGATTGTTATTAAAGTATCCCTACCAGAAGGATGACTTCTTGTTGATTATATTTTTTATAACTTCAAAAGCTTAAATTGATAGTTTATACTACTAAATTATTTTAACATTTTTTTAAACACTGTTTTATCAATATTTCAAAATTATTAAAAAAATAATACTAATTTATAAACCAAAAAAATAGATAAAATTTTGTATACTTGTAAAGTTGTAGCATAGTTGGGAAGTCTAATGTTCTAGGTAGTTGCTCCAAATTCTAAAAATATGCAATAGTCAAAGTCTTCCAAGATTGTGGTAATGTCTAATGATCTATAGTAATCAATTTCCTATAAATTTGTGGTGGATTCCCATGTCTATTAGCAATAGGTTGTGTTAGATTTTGGAATCCTATAACAATTGTGACTTTAGAGTCTTCTTACAATTTCAAATTTAGAGACTACTTGTTGGTTGGTCTTTGGATATTACTTGTAGGTCAAACATAAAAATTTTAGGTGTAATTGATACATTAAAGTTGTCTTGCCAACCATAAATCATTTTTTATTGTAAGATATAGTTTTGAGTTTCATTGTTGCTTAGAAATTAAATTTTATTTGTAAGTTAGACTTTATACTCTACGAATATTTCAAAGAACTTCCTAATAGAATAAAACCTAGGTTTTTGTTATTGGGGTGAAGGTTTTTATACACATTTAATTTAAAACATAATAGTAAAAAATGCCAATAATTTTGAGATGCAAATGTAGAAAAGAAAAGATAGAAACATAGAATATGTGAATTTATAGGTTACAAATTCAAACAAAATACCTAGTACCAATCCAATAGCAAAGGAATATATTTTTTTTACTAGAAGAATTCATGAAAGATACTATAACATACACTAAAGATGCAAGTGGTGATAAAGGAATTTAGGTTAGAAATAGAAAGGAAAACATCAAGCAACACAAAAAAATGTATAATAAAGAAAAATAATTAGTAATTTTCAGGAAATGTAATACAAACCTAGAAACCCACAAAAAAAAATCACATAAAAAATAAATAAATTCATAGAGAAACATTGATTGAACATTTCTTTTGCCAATTGTTTCTCTATAAAAAAATTATTCGTGCATACAAGTACAAATGTTGTATAGGTACCTAAGAAGTTTTTCATATCTTTAAAGATCATAAAATAGTATATAATTATTTTTTTCTAAAGCCTTCTAGAATTGGTAGTGCTTTGATTTGGCTCGATGATGCATCAATGATAAGGAAAAGTATGAAATTTAGAGAAAAATGGGAGGGGATTTTCTATTCATGACTTTCATAACATGTTGGAGCAACAATAAAATGAGTGAAAGAAAATGCATTTCACAAATTAATATGCATGCAAAGATTAAATGAACTATCATAGAAATGAATCAATAATCTAAAAAGAACTCCTTGTATATATATGGAAAGAGAAGCAATGAAGATAGAATTAGACTATTGACCAACCCTCCAAAATGTGTGGCATATGTAGAACACTTGAAAAAATTGTGAAGAAATTTTCAAATTCCTTATAAGATAAAAAAATAAATAGAAAATATTAGTTGAATCATAATTCTAGAGTGAATGGTTCTACTAGGTAAGAGTAAGCTAGAAAGATAAACTAACTTGTCACAATAACTATTTGTCGAGGAAACTAGTTATCTACATGCAATGCTAGATAGGATTGTATAAAGATGTGTGAAGTTAGTGGTGATATCATAAAGAAGAATGCTTATGAAGGTCTTAGTAGAAAAAATTACAAAAATGTTTCACAATCTATTGGAAAAAATCAAGGAGATGCAAGCAAGAATTGAAACCCAAGAAATGCCATGCATATGCATAAGTTGTCTAAATGAATGGGAGAAGGAAGAGTAAGAGACTATCTTTAGAGTAACATTTTAGTACTATTTAGAAATGAAGGTTAGGAAGAGTTGGTGAGATAAGTAATAGACTTGGAGAAGTTCTCTGAGGAAGAAAGAAAATAATTCTCGAACATAGAAGAAAATAAAAATACTAGTTTGTGGGGAAATAAAACAATGGGTTGGAAAGATCTCAAAGAGATTATATATGAAAATAGCTATGAAAATGATAAAAATTGAAAATATATGATTTCCAAATTGATGAAGCAACTAATGCATGCACAATGTTTAATATACATATACATTAGACCTATCTATAATAACTTATGAAAGCATTATTTTCTATCACACAAACAATTGAACATCACATATTTACAATAGAATAATAATAAAAAACCATCTTAATACTTTTGACTTCTGATGGATAAAGCATTAGCAATCACTTGGTACTAAATTAATCATTTTGTCCCTGTTCTTCCAGATAACTAATCTCATGTTATATTTCCTAAGTCTAATCATTCATGATTTAACATTAGACTTAATTTTGTGGTAGCTAAGGAAAGCATGTATTTTCATTTTAAAGAAGTGGAGAGGACGTTTTTACAACAAAATAATATATATATGTGAAACTTATGACTATGTCGTAGATCTTTCATTTGGAGTTGGAGTGTTAGAAGGTTTTGCTCGTAGAGAAGGCATGGCAGACAAATTAGCACATTGCAGCATTTTAAACTGGTATTCTTCTTATCCTTCTATCTCCTGCAACAGATCATAAGGAATTAAAAAAGGACGGATGTTATTCTTTATTTAATTTAAGTCACAACTTTTGAGACCGTTGTAAAGTAAAAGTACTTTACCAGTAGACCGTCGACACCTAACAACAAAATTTCAAGTGGGAGTGAAACAAGAGAAAATGACTAAAACCATATTTGGTATTCCAAGCGCACAAATTGTAAAACAGCTTTTGACTGCCGTTAACCAACTATAAATAGGAACAACTTTCCCCTCTATTCTGTGTAACTTTCCCATCTATTCTGTGTCGACTACTTGAATTTAGTGGTAACTTTCATTCCTCTATATTCTTCATAGCAAGCCTAGGTTTACTAGCAGAATGAAGGGAGTTTTAAGTCATGTTGGTGTTTATGTATTGTTTGCGCTGGTAATATCTTGTCTGATCCCTTCCATCTCTAAAGCAGAAGGAGACCCTCCTATCCTGTCTTCCAATCTGAAACACTGGAATTCCAGAGTTAAGGGTGGTGAGAGCACTGTAATGGTTAGAAAAATGTTGGCTGCGTATCCTCCAGATGATCATAGTCCAGGCATAGGTCATGGTGGTCCCCCTCGCTACAACCTCTGAATGCCAATCGTCACACCAGATTCAACAAAGGAGTTGCAGTTAGATTTTGAGTCAGGGCTGTCTGTTAGATGGATGCTTTTGTATTTCAGTCTTCTATTATATATTTAGCAAAGGAATAATAATATGTGTTGCTGGATCGTTGGACTGAGTCACGGGGACACGCCTATCGCATAAAAAAAAATATATATGCTATTGTCTGAGATTTTAGTGTCAGTAGATTAAGCATTACCCACCATAAATACCTTTGATATATGTTTCTGTTTCTGGGTTTATATATCTTTGATATTTGTCTCTGGATTAATATATCTTTGATATTTGTTTATGGGTTAATCTATTCAAGCCTCCCACCATAATGCGCAGTATGTTACAACGTGCGACGAGGCGACGAACTCGTCCGACTGGAGCAGTTTCACGAAAAGCTGTGTTGTAATAGCAGAGCTTCTGCTGTGCATACATCTCTCCCAGGAGTTAAAAACATTTTGTGTTTCCTCGTAATTACGCTCGTTACGCCTTTTCTTCTAGACCGCGTATTATCTAATATTTTTACGTTTGTCCGTTCCCCCTGTGTATTGTCAAGCACAACACTGTGCTGTTTTTTATTTATAATAAGAAGAATATTGTGAAATTAGATGTTTAGTTTTATGAGTAATTGTAAGAAAATTATTTTGTTATTATTTTGTAATTATTTGTTAAGATGTATTTATTTAATTTTCCTTCATTATTTTTCAAGAACACTGTAGTAGTTTGAAGCATTTAGGACAGTGATTAGTAGGCATGTTCTAAATCATCAAGCCAAGAAACTACTTATGTTTATACTAGAAACATTTTGTAGAGTTTCTAGTCATTTCAGATTACTATCAATTGTTCAAAAAGTAACTAGAATTAAATTATGTTACGAAAAAGTGATATATAGATTTGAAACACATATTGCATCAAAAGGTTTTGTTAAATTTCATTGCAATACTATTTGTCCTAAAAGTAGATGGTTAATTATCAATTAACGCTTTTATCTTTCACATAGTATATTAAACTCCAACTAATTCTTTCGAGGAAATATTTTGTATTCATTAACAATCGGAATATTGAATATCCTAACAAAATTATTTAGAAAAATCTAGATCTTCATGAAAATATATAGTCTTAGTTTCACAAGAGTTTTAAAAATTATATATCAAAACAATGAGCGTTTGTATTAATATTATAGATTAATATTATAGGTATCTACAAAAAAATGGTGGGTGAAAGATGTCATACCCTAAGTTTATAAAATAGAGAAACTCTAGAACAAAATACAATATTAGGTTATTATGTAGCAAGATTCAAAGAATTTGCAGTAAGAGGTATGTCTTGATCATCTAGCTTACCCTATATATCATTATATTCTAGGGTATTCATGGGATGCTCCCAACTAGAATTACCATCTTCATTTTTTTAAATAAGGATGCTTGGTGTGATGAACACATTATTTACAAAAGAGTAAGGAAAGTAAATTTGTCAAAGTGTAGCCAACCACCAAACATATGTTTAAAAGCATATGAAGAAGTAGAGTGATGATAGGTAGGTTAAGACTTGCCTGTTGATGAATAGTCCTTGGCTATTCTCATAAGATGTTGAGATTCCTAAAAATGAGCATCATGTTTGCCACGAGAACATTGGCTACATCCTCGATGATGCCCATGAGGTTGACAATTTCCTTGGCTAGAGGCAAGAGTTGGAGAGAATCTAGCAATAGTGCACTAGGAATTACCACAATGATCAGAGATAACTTGTATGATCTACATTATCACATTAGATAGAATAATTTATTTTAGTATAAAATGAAAAATTAGTAACTAAATATATAGAAAATAAAGTAAATTTTCAACCTTCAAAGTATACCCAATATGGGTATATCTAGAGAGGATTCAATCCCAAACCCTTAGCAAAAATATACTCCATGAGTTAATCTAGAACCAATTGGAATGCCTTGTAAATAAATAGAATTTACAAAATAAGAATGCTTTAGGTATATAATGCTAGATTAAATAGTTTGAAACCTATGATGCTAAATGGAAAATGAGGATTGCAAAAACTAACTTTTTTTTTCTGAAAAATGCACCACAATCAATTTGAATGAGATCTAAGAATAGACCTTGCAATCCTTGTAATTATAAAATGTTGTGCCCTAATACCATTTTTAATCTTCCCACCAGATATTGAATGAGTGAAACCTAATCTTGTGAATTATATCTAGTTACAAAAAGTAAATAACATGGAAGGTTGCAATATTTTGTAGGACAAATAAACATATTGCTAGACTTAAGCCATGTAAAATAATCCCTAAGCCCTCTAGAAAAAGAACCTTAAATCATGGATCCATGAAGTCCTCATTGGAGGTTAATATTAATGAGAGATAATAAGAGACAATCATATGAATTTTTAATTAATGGAAAGAACCATCCAAAATTCATTACCATTGCTATCCAACAAGGATTTAGTGCCATTTTAGATGCTGTAAATTCGTTTCATCACAAAAATTTCCTAAATCTCAATGGGATCCTTTACGAGAAGAATTTTGTGAAGGCATATCACCTTCCTATATTTCCTCTCATAAGGAACACCTATAGAGATATAATGATTTACCAATATCTTTTAGGCCTCCTTTCCTTCAATAGCTTTTAAAATGCACCATAATATAAGGATAATGTTTTTTATTGACTATAGGTGAAGCCTACCACTAAAAAATCATGAGGGGAATAAAATGATGATATGATGAATTATGAAAAAACCAAATATACTCAAGTGAGGTCCAAAAAATAGATAAGAATATTTTCCAAATTCTTGTTTGAAGCTTTTGAGGAATCAAGTAGGAAGAGTGGTAAACTATAAGGAAGATAAGGTAGTAGATCAACTTCTTACATTTATCTTGAGAAGAGGGATATGCAATAAAAACTATTTATAATAGTTACATAAACTAAACATAGATAAACTTAAATATCATTCATACAACAATACAATGATTTACATGAGGAAAATGTTTCTGGGAGAAAACTCCCACTCTTTAAAATCCACCTATATATTTCTTTGAATTCAACAAGATTACAATATAATTGTTGATATTTGCTTCAAAAGAGTATCACCTATAGTAAATATATACTTGTTGAATGGAATTTAATATCTATAATAATCTGACACACAACCTCCATCTTGAGTGCCTAATATGTATGAGATACAATACATGAAAGTTCTGCTAAATGTTATTTACAATATCATGAGATCGAACCACCCAAAAACTGGAGGCCGAATTATCTCAAATGAAATATTTCCTATGATGTTTCAAAACACACACCAAACATGTAATACCACCTTACATCTCTTTTTAGGTGTCCAACACATTTTCACATTTCTAAATTCAAGAGATGCAACTTCTAGAGGCCATAACTTTTGATCTTAGAGTCTAATTGACAAGTAATTTTAACTTTCAAAAAGCTTGTGAGCTATGTTGGGAAATATTGCATTTAACCCATGATCTTATTCATTTCTTACATAACCCATGAGAAATAAATATGCATACAAGTTGCCAAAATTCATAGATCAAATAGACAAGCCACAAGATAACATAAGATATACCATGGGGAAACCCTCAAGAGGAAAAAACCTAGCCTCCAAAAGCATCTGTACTCCATCATATTATTCATCAATAAACCAATACAAGAGTTACAATGAATACGTCTGAAGAATCAAGTCCTCCAATGCATTCCCATATGTCCAAGCAATATTCCACACATCCCATGCCATGCTTCATAAATGCACTCCTCAAAAAACTCAATAATGATAGCCAACCAAAACCACTACACATGTGTTTGCTTTTATAGACATAAGATCACACAAAATACAACTAGTGGTAAGGTGAAACCATGTGAATACAAAACCAAAACCACTAACCCCTTATTTAATATTAGGTACTAAGACTTCACTTTATTTAGTATTTTTCTCATGTTAAATTATTATGACATGTCTCCCACACATTAAATAATAATACAATGTCACAATACAACATCAAGTGGACCCTAAATAATTACCTAGTGTGATTAAGCAAACCATCAAGGTGAATCACAACTAAATAATTATTTAATTACAATATTACAATAAATCAATTTATACAATGGTGTACAACACCATATCCCAACATTCTCCCACTTGTTATATACATTGTAAAAGGGATCAATACATGAAATACATCATCATAGCCATACATTAAACATTATGAAACTCCAACATTCTCTCATGCTCCATCAAGATACCTGCAATAGGAACAAAGTGACCACCATCTCAAGAAAAAACTCCTCTCCTCATCCAAAATTTCACCTATGAAATAAAAGGAACATGCCAAGGTGAAAATGTACCAATCCATGAGCATAAGCATCAAATCCAAGAGATAACATAGGCCCTAACCAAGCTGCTATCAACTGAAAAAACCCACATGATCTGAAATAGAATCCACAACACATGCTAATACATCCAACCATCCATGCCTCCAAGGTATCAATACATAGGTAAACTCATTCCAAGAACATATACAAAATTTAAATTGTAATCACAAGCTCCATGTATCAAATCTATCAATGAAGAACATACATATCCAAGAACTTCCACTGCATAGGTAATGTCAAAGCATATCAAGTCCACCAATCAACACTACATCAAGGTGTGATAAGTAAATCAAAGCATGAAGTATCAAAAATAATATCGATGATCCACACATACAACCAAATGTTTCATAATCTCTCACAACATGGTGCCACCATCCTCCCAAAATGAACATATAGGAAGAAAAAATGAAGAGGAGAAAACCTGTAAACCATAGTGTCCTTCTACCAACACCTCAAAAGTGTATTGTTGTGTCAAGTATGATTTCCCAACAACCCCAAATGAGAAGCATCGAAAACATCCATAGCACTCAATCTCATAGATCAAGTACAACATATGAAGGGTATGTGCAGGATCATCGTGGAAAAAATAGGCCCTTAACTGGAAAAAAATTTAGAAAACTCAAAGTTAGGCAACTTGACATAAAAATTTGAATAAGTTACCTATATTATTTAAAATATAGGTAAGAATAGAATATGTATAAAATTGAATGTAGTTTCTAAACTACTAGGTTTATTTAAAAAAAAATCGATTTGGTGAAAATTTGAAATTTCAAAGCAGTAGTACTTAAATTTTAGGGAAAAAATAAGTAGGTGTCTATCTGACCACCCTAACCACAATAAAATGATAATATTTTTTATAATATTTTAGACATAAGTAGAGGAATCATGTCTGGATGTGATGCATATCTTTTTGTAATTTTTTTCTAGGTAAATAATTAATTATGAATTTTTTTATTACAACTTTTAAAAAATATAAAAACTCATATGCCTGACCACCTTAACTCAGTCAAAAATTCATGAAATTTAATTTTTCTTTTATTAATCGTATAATATGCAAAGCATAGAATGTGGTACATGTTTTGGATTCCAAAAATGTGATACCATTTGAAAGCTATAGATGTTTTTCAATTAGCCTATCACTCGGGACTTTAGTCGTAATTCAAATAGAAAATGAATAATAATTATTTATTAAATTCAAAGTAAAGCATAATTTATATTGGTGGAAAGCTAAGAATCTCCTTTAAAAATCATTTTCATTTCATCAATTTTGGGTTAAAAAAAAATTCATCAGCCACATACCCTACAAATAGATATCATATTGCCACTTTTTGGCCCATCATGATCCTACACATACCCTGAATCAATGTAACAATTCCAACATGGATGTAAGAATCTCTAATAAAGAAGACTAAACTAAAAGAAACCATCCCCAATACTATAAATCAGCCCATAAACCATCTCCTTAAAATCCACATCAAAGAATTGTTGAACAAGACAACTGAGAGGGGGGCTGAATCAATTGTCACAGATTAAACTTTAAATTATTCACCAAAACTAACACTTAACACTACTTAATAGATTAAACAATGAATACTAGTGAAAAAATTGAAAACCATCACATAAAAACCATAACACAAAATTTACATGGAAAAATCAATAAGGGAAAAACCACGGTGAGGATTAACTCACACTATAGAGAATATCAAAATCAATTACAAGAGGCTCATTGGAAAAGCAAGGAATCGCTATCTGGAACAAACCATAGTCCAATAGGGCTAACATTCTAGAGCGATCACTACCACAGAGATACAAAGAAGATAAAGAAGACTTGTTACATAGAGAAGAAAATGTCAATGCAACAAAATATTCCACCACAATTTAATCAATCCATTTGCAGACATGCATGAATGATAGAGTGCACCTTTAGCTCGGTGCTTCCAAAAACTAAAAATTTAGGCTTCACATTGATCTTCCATACTTGCATCACACACACTAATTCACACTTATATCTATTTTCTTTTCACTCTTCTCTCTACATCATTTTGCTATCTTCTTTGCTTCTTCTTTCATAATTCATTCTGCATTTATACTATCTTCAACTTTGAATCATATCCAAAGTTGGCCATCCAAATTCAAATTCAAATTAGGTCATTACAAAAATATTCTAGGGTGGAATTAGAATGAGGGTAACCTAAAAACAAACTTGATTAGGACCCAAATAGATCCAACACACTTCACTAACTCTAAAAGTAGTATTCCACACAAGGTTGGCCAAACTAGTGTAAAACATAGAAAAATTAACCTCAAACTTTCTAGATACCAAATTTATCTTCAATACAATAAAAAAAAACTCTAGAGTCAAATGTCATAAGAATTCGTCAAAGAGAAATACAGATCAACAATATTTCTCACATACCTCAACCAAAAACATAGAAAACCACAATTCACAATTGGTGAACACAACTCACATTGTACAATGAATCGATAGCTAAAAATGAGAATATAGCAGCTTTGAACAACTAAGACCAATATATCTGAACCACACAAATATAGCAGCACATCTAGAGAAAAACCCAAAGCAACTACTAAAACACTTACAAAATATCTTTGTTACAATTTTCTCAATATCCTAGACATATACAACCAATAACATGTATCCATTATTGGGTATTCCATCATTATCCATGTAGATAGGTAGTTTTAATATTTTTTATTGGATTTATATGAATTTTTTCAATACATGTGATTTTTTGTTATCCATTGTGAACTATGTGAGTATTATTTCAAGAAATTTTTTCACCGTCATTGTATGTATATAATCTCATTGCATAATGAAGTTGATTCATTTGATTTCTCTATAATTTTAATATGGTATCAAAGCACATATGGTTATGTTGCAATTGTTGAGTTTTTCCTTACATGAGCTCAGTGACATTATCGTGTGTTTTGGTCATGGTTAGCCTTTCTTAGTCTAATAGATTGGCTTTCTTCTTCAATTTCCATGAGGAGTCATCATTACTGTGTGGGCCTTAGTTCGTGACTTGGATGGTGAAATCGCCATGGAGGTTTTGGTTGATCAAAGGATATGTCACCTATGGCATGAGGATTCGTCGAAGAAATTAGACTTCATTCATGCCATTCACCTTCACTAATCTCTCACATCTATGGCTCAGTGGTTTTTTCTTAGATGGGATAGCAATTGGAAAGGATAAATTTTATTTTAGGAGGGATCACTTATATCCATTGGGAGTTTTTGCACCTACTGCCTCAGTTTTATCACTAAACTCCACAATTCTTGACCCAACCAGTCTTTTCACCTGACAATTATCATGAGATAATTTATTGGGGAAATTCGTTATATTAGTCTAGAGTTCTCTCATCACTGTTCTCAAGCTTGAGTTGCTTGAATAGATAGTCATCTTCTTTCTTGGAGTGAAATTCGAGAGTCTGGTTAGATATCATAAGATGTGGAGGAGTCTGATATTTCATAGGATTATTCATATCTGATCATTTGCTTGTGTGAGTTCATCTATTGACATTGCATTGTGCAAAATTAGGTCATGATCATGATCTATGACATGATTTCCACAACAAGGATCTCTCCTTGATTTGTGTTTTCTTCACCTACATCAGCATTCAGCTTGTTCCATTGAATTTGTTTGTATTTTCCAATCCTCTCATTGTGTTGGATGTGTTGGATGTTGTACCTTATAGTTGATGTATATTTTAGAGGAGCTAGTAACATGGCATGAAGTTCTCCAAACTTTCTTCTTCCAAACTCTCAACTACTGCATGAAAATAATTATTCTAATTAGAAGACCAAACTCAAAACTCAACTCGAGTTTGAAGAATTTTGTGATGTGGTTAATGGAACCAGAACATGTCGTAAGATAGATGCTGATGAACAAAATAAATTTGATCAAGTTGATTGAAAGGATAAATTGATCATTTTGATCAGTGTGTCTGATGATGTCCAACCCTTTATCTACCACTTGTCCATAGCTAAAGATGCATGCGACAAGCTCAAGACAGTGTATGAGGTGAAGAATCAAAATTGGATCCTAAATTTACAAAGTCAGCTACATAGCTTGAAGATGAAGAATGGAGAACAGTTGGAATCCTTTCTCAAAAGGATTGTAGAATTGAGAGCCTACTTACAAGTATTTGGAGAAACAATTGATGATGCAATGTTTGTTCTTATTGTTCTACAATCACTACCTTTGAGCTATAAAGTTTGTGTGATGACTTTGAATGTCATAGAGATAACACCCAATTTTGAGAAGCTTGTGAATCTACTATAGAGAGAAGAATCTTTAATGCATGAACATGAGGAGAATGATCATTCCATGACCACTTGTCATAAAGGAAGGAAGCCTATGAAGCAGTGTCCAATATGTGAAAGATTTGCACATGATTTGAAAAATTGTTGGTATAATTCCTTCAAGAAAAGATCATCCAACAAACCACATCCAAAGAAGCCACTTCAAAGTGGAAAACCAAAATGGGAGTAGAAGACCAAATATTAACAACAAAGCAATGTTACTAAATCAAAAGACTCTCTAGATGAGGAATACATACTTTTAGCTCACACTTCATATGATGGTTTGCAATCAACATCAATATGGTATGTGGAATCAGATGCTACACAACACATGATTTGTCAGAAGGAGTGGTTTCTCACATTGACACCCCATCATGGAACAATCACTCTTGGAGATCTGATACCACTCATTAAATCAAAGGTATTGGTGACATCTCTTTGGTGTTTGGAATTAATCATTGTAGGATTACTAATGTCTTGTATGTGCTAGGACTTATAAAAAATATTAGGTTTCTATTAATCAATTTCTTGACCACAACTTTAAGATTGAGTTTGATAGCCATTAAGATACAAAGATTTTTCTTACCAAATATAAGTTTAAAAATGAAAAGATTGTTTCTAGTGCTACTGAGATTGGAAAAATGTTTAGGCTTGATACAGTTGCTAATAATCAGGCCTTAGTGACTAAGGAAGAAGATCTTTCTCTAATTTGGCATAGTAGATTTGGTCATTTAAGCACTAGTTACTTGTAAGCACTTAGTAAGAAATGCATGGTCAAAGGGCTTCCCTCACTTGAGAAGTCGAGTGATATTTGTTCTAGTTGTATTGTTGGGAAACAACATAGGGAACCCTTCTATCCTAGTGAGCATTGTGCAAGCCAACCTTTGAAGCTAGGGCATACCGATTTGTGTGGGCCTATGCCACCTAGTTAGAATGGCTACAATTATTTTCAGCCATTTCTTGATGATCATACAAGGAAAATGTGGTTATATTACTTGTAGCATAAAGATGAAGCTCTATCATATTTCAAAGAGTTTCATACTTAGGTGGAGAAACATATGAATCGATGTATTCATGTCCTTTGCACAAATCAAGGGCGGGAATACACCAGCGCAACATTCTTCATATATCTGAAAGAAAATCGAATTCAACATCAACTAACTATAGCATACACATCTCAACAAAATGACGTTGCAGAACAAAGAAATCACATCATCATGGAGATGGTCTGAAGTATGTAGAAATATTCTCAACTAGAGCATGCATAGTGGGCTGAATTTATTCACACAATAGTTTGTATTTTAAATCATGCACCAACCAAAGCTCTTGATGACAAGATTAAATCCTTCTATCTCTCGTCTTTGTGTGTTTGTATGCACTACCTATATGCACATTCCTTAAAAAAAAGGAAGAAGCTAGATGAAAAATCAATGAAATGTATTCTTCTAGGATATAGTAATGAATCCAAGGCATATCTCCTTATGTATCCAAATACAAAGAATATTTACATTAGTAGGGATGTATTTTTTTAAGAGAAGAGTGAGTCAAGTTAAAAATACACTTCATCACCCACTACAGATAATGCTCCTATGTTCAAAATGGATTGTAAAAATGATGGGAACATTGATAATTAGTCAACACCCATCAATGTCACAAAACCATTACCAAAGTGGTATACTAGTACCATTCGAGATGCAAAGATAGATGGAGTCCCAGACACTTCTATTATAGGTTTGAGGACTCATAGCATGGCTCACAATGAAGTAAACTTAGCTCTAATGACTATAGTTGTTGAAAATTTTGAGCCATCTAATGTTCAGGAAGCACTAGAGTAAAAGCCTTGGAAATAGGCTATGGATGCAAAGCATCAATCTCTAATGAAAAAAAAAACTTGGGAGCTTGATGATTTACCACTTGGTATGAAAGAAATTGGTTGTAAATGGATTTTTAAAACTACATATAAATAAAATGGCTATGTGCAAGATCAACAAGGAAAAAGCAAGCCCTTAAGTGGTGAAAATTTTAGAAAAATCAAAGTTAGGTAACTTAACGTAAAAATTTGAATAAGTTATCTATACTATTTAAAAAATATGTAAGAATAGAATCTGTCAAAAATTGAATTTAGTTTCTAAACTACCATGTTTAATAAAAAAAATTAAAAAATCTATTTGGTGAAAATATGAAATTTTAATACAGTGGTACTTAAATTTCAGTGAAAAATAAGTAGGTGTTTGTTTGACCATCCTAACCACAATAAAATGATAATATTTTTATAATATTTTAGATATAAGTGGAGGACCTATGTCCCAATGTGATCTGCATTTTTTTTGTAATTTTTTTCCATGTAAATAATTAATTATGAATTTTTTTATGACAACTTTTAAAAAATATAAAAAACTTCTATGTTTGACCACCTTAACCTAGTCAAATCTTCATGAAATTCATTTTCTTTCTAATCCTATAGCATGCAAAGCATAGAATGTGATGCATGTTTTAGATTAAAAAATTGTGACATCATTTGAAAGCTATAGATGTTTTTCAATCAACCTATCAATTAAGACTTTTGTCGTAATTCAAATAGAAAATGAATAATAATTATTTATTAAATTCAAAGTAAAGCATAATTTATATTGATGGAAATCTAAGAATATCCTTTAATAACCCTTTTCTTTTCATCATTTTTTGGTAAAAAAAGCCGTCAGCCACATACCCTACACATACCCATCATATCGCCACTTTTTTCCCCATCATGATCCTGCATATACCCATATCGTAATATAGATAAACATAGGTCTAGACTTGTAGCCAAGGGTTATTCTCAAAAGGAAGGGATAGACAATGAGGAAACATTTTCTCCCACTACAAAGATAAAACCATTAGAATGATTTTTACTTTAGCTACCCAATTCACACGGAAACTATACCAAATGGATGTTAAAAGTTCTTTTCTTAATGGAGACCTTAAAGAAGAGGTCTATATGACCCAACTAGAGGGATATATTGCACCTAGTAAAGAAGAAAAGGTATGCAAACTCATTAATTCCCTATATGGTCTCAAACAAGCTCCTAGAGCTTGGTATATTAAAATTGATGAACACTTGCTACAAAATGGTTTAACTAGGTATCCATATGATCCAAATATCTAAATCAAGGATGAAGGGGGAGATATTGTGATAATTATTGTATATGTTGATGACTTGGTTATCATAGGTAGGTCAAAAGCAATGGTTGAGAAATCCAAGAATGATCTCAAAGATACATTTGATAAGACAATACTTGAGAAATTCATAATGATGGATTCCAAACCCATTTCTACACCTATGGAATCAAGTTTGTAGTTATCTATTTCTTATTCTTCTCCTCAGATGAATGTAACTCTCTATCAACAAATGATTGGAGTCTTGATTTACTTGACTTATACTAGACCATATATGAATTTTGTTGTTAATTATCTCTCAAGATTCATGCAAGAACCAAAGATGTGTCACTAGAAAGCAACAAAAAGGGTCTTAAGGTATATACTTGGTACAATGAATCATGGTTTGGAATATAAAATGAATGATCAATTCTTCTTGACAAGGTATATAGATGTAGATTATGTAGGTTTAGTTGATGATAAAAAATCCACTTCTAGATTTTTTTTCTTCCTTGGTTTAGGACATATTTATTGGGGAAGAAAGAATCAATCCATAGTTTCTTGCTCCTAAACAGAGGAAAAATATCATGCAACAAGTGCAACATTGTGTGAAGTAGTTTGGTTGCATCACATATTAGAAGGATTGGGGGTACCACTGAAATGACCTATAGTCCTCTATTGTGACAATTAGAGTGGTCTCAAACTTGTTCGTAATCCAGTATATCATTAGCAGACTAAGCATATTGAAGTGGATTGTCACTTCATAAGAGAACATGTTCAATACAACAACATTTAGCTTCAATACTACTCAACATAGGATCAATGTGCTGATATCTTCACCAAGCCTCTTTCATGTGTGAAGTTTGAAACATTTCAGGATTCTCTCACTAGTAGTTTAAATAAATGATGAAATAAGGGGGGAATGTTGGGTATTCCATCATTATCCATGTAGATAGGTAGTTTTAATATTTTTTATTGTATGTATTTTGATTTCTCTAATACATGTGACTTTTGTTATCCATTGTGAATTACGTGAGTGCTATTTCAAGCACTTTTTTCACCGTCATTGTATGTATATAATATCATTGCATAATAAAGTTGATTCATTTGATTTCTTTGTAAATTTTAATATCCATGAAATTAATGAAAACAAGAATTATTTGATAACTAATTGACTAGTTGACATCAATGATAACACCTTCAATCTTTCCATTCTTGCAACAATCTCCCCCTTTGTCATTGATGGTAACACATGATGTGAGAAACCATCAAAGACACCATGAAACTCATAATACACTTCTCAATATTTTTTTTTTTCATTTTTGTTTCTCCCTCTTAGAAAGTAGTCTTTTATATTCTACCTCTATTCTTTACATGCTTCCTCTTCTTTTTCACATACTTCCTCTCTTTTTTTTAACATGCTTCCTCTCCCTTTTTTCACATGCTTCCTCTCCATTTTTTTTTAACATGCTTCCTCTTCCCCTTTTACATCAATGGAAAAGGAAACATATATTTTACATTTATTTCCCCTTTGACATTGAAAAAAAAAACTCGCAATGACAACACCTGATACTACCTACTTCCCCTAAGATGAAGCCACCAAAACATTAGTCTTGAAGAAAGATAGATCCATAGATCCACTAAAATGATGCATCTTCATATGCATCTAGTTCAAGAAAGGAGGGGAAATGAATCCAAACTACTCCAAGAGATACTCAAAAGTATCTTTATGAAGAGCCTTCATGAATATATCAGCCACCCAATCCTTTGTTGGAACATACTCATGCTTTACTTCATTCTCTATAACCATTTCTCTCAAGAAATGATATCTAATATATATATGCTTCATCCTCGAGTGCATAATAGGATTCTTTGAAAAGTTAATTGCACTTGTATTATCACAAAAGATAGAAATAGGACCATCATACACAATTGTGATATCTTTCAATGTATGTTTCATCCATAGAACTTGTGTACTACAAGATGCAACAAAAATATATTTAACTTCAGTAGTAGACAAGGAGACTAAATCTTCCTTTTTACTCAACCATTCCACCAATCTGTGACCAAGAAATAATGCACCACCACTTGTATTATTTTTGTAATCTACACATCCAATCCAATCTGCATTTGTATAAGTACTTAGATTAAATTCAGTATCTCTCTAGGCTACCATAATCCATAATCAAGAGTGCCATTTAAATATTTGAATATTCTTTTAATAGTAGCAATATGTGTTTCCTTAGGATCTTCTTGAAATATAGCCACAAGATAAATAGATTGCATAATATCCAGTCTAGTAGTAGTCAAATACAATAGTCCACCAACCATAGACCTATACTTGCTCTAATTATCCTTAGGTGAATCATCATATTTACCCAATTTGGAACTAGTCAACATAGGAGTACATACTGATTTGGAACCATCCATCCCAAACTTCTTCAACATCTGTCTCATATACTTAGACTATAAAATAAAAAGTCCTTTCTCTATTTGATTGATCTATAGCCCAAGAAAAAAATCATCTCTCCAAAAATAGATATTTCAAATTCTTTTTGCATCTCTTCCACAAAAATCTTACACATAATTTCATTTCCTCCAAAGATAATGTCATCAACATATACAACTATAATTAATATTTTTTTTATTTTCAATCTTAAAATACATATTATTATCCATCGTACCTTTTTTGAAACCTTGTTGAATCAAATACATATCCATCCTCACATACGAAGCTCTAGGAGCTTGCTTCAATCCATATAAAGCTTTCTTCAATTTGTACACCACATCTAGTAGCTTTGACAACTGAGATCCTTTCAATTGTTCCATGTAGACCTCTTCTTCTAGTTCACCATTCAAAAATTCTAACTTGACATCCATCAAATAGACCTTGAAATGTTTGTGAGAAAACAATACTAAGAATATCCTTATAGCTTCAATTCTTGTTATCGAAATAAGATTTTCCTAAAAATATATTCCTTCTACTTCAGAGTAACCTTTACACAAAAGCCTTTATTAGCTTCTAACCACTTCTCCATTGTCATTCACCTTATTTTTGAAAACCCATTTCAATCCAATAATGGTTTTATATTCTAGTCTTGGGACCAATTCCCAAGTTTTATTCTTGTCAATTTGCATAAGTTCTTCTTTCATGGCTTCCATCCAATGTTCATGTTTATATGCTTCAGTTATTGTCTTCATTTTAATCTTAGAAAGTAAACATAGATTAACTTTAGCAAAAAAAATACTTTAAGTTAATACTCCTTTAGTCTTGTCTCCAATTATCTAACTTTTTGAATGACTCTTATGTACATATCTAGGTGTCTTAGGTGACATCACCAAAGTATCTTCTTCTCTTTCATTATATTCATTCTTCTCTTCTTGCTCATCCTTTTCCTAGTCTTCCACAATCTCTT
This sequence comes from Sequoia sempervirens, assembly GCA_007258455.2. NCBI lineage: Eukaryota > Viridiplantae > Streptophyta > Pinopsida > Cupressales > Cupressaceae > Sequoia > Sequoia sempervirens. Next base: position 6,749 of record VDFB02081041.1, on the reverse strand, counting down.
CAATTCTTATGTGATCAGATTCATCAAATTCATATCCATCAATGACAATTGAATTATTCACTATCTCATCAACCTTGAAATTTGCACTTCCTACAATTTTTCTCATCCTTTAATTGAAATATTTGTATTCCTTTCTCTTACTAGAATATCCAATAAAAATTCCTTCATCACCTCTTGCATCAAACTTTCCTAAAGTTTCTTCATCTCTTCTGATATAACATTTGCTTCTGAATATCTTGAAATATTTAACAGTAGGAATTCTTCCAAACCATAGCTCATAGGGGGTCTTTGTACTATTTTCTCCTGGTTTAACTTGATTGAATACATAAACAATAGTATGAATAGATTCTTTCTAGTAAAATTCTGGTAAACGAACCTCAGTAATCATTGATCTAGCAGCCTCTTGAACTCTTCTATTTTTCCTTTCAACAACTCCATTCTATTGAGGTGTTCTTAGAGCATATAACTATCTCTTTATTCCATGGAATTCACAAAACATATTAAACTCATGGGAGGTGAATTCTCCACCTTTTTCAAACTTTAAGCATTTTATTTTTGTATTTACTTCATTTTCAACAATAGCATTAACTGTCTTAAATATATCTACTGCATCTAATTTCTCTCTAAGAAATGTAACCCATGTATATCTAGAATAATCATCAATCAAAAGCATAAAGTACCTTTCACCTTACAAACTTCTCACTCTTGTAAGACCACATAGATTTGTATGAACCAAATCTAGTAGACTAATAGCAGACTATTCCTTTCATATGTAGTGGAATTTTCTTTCTTTCCAAACTCACAATTCCAACAGATATCATTAATAGGCTTAACAATTCTTGGTAAATCTCTCACGGTTTAAATTGAACTAATCCTTGACAAGTTATCAAAATTCATGTGACACTTTCTTCTATTCCATAACCAACTATCATTAATCTAATTAACAAAGCATCATCCATCAAGACCTTTAATTTGATAGATATTTCCTTCATATTTCTTTCTTGCAACAATCAATGTTTTGGATCCTTTCTTGATCTCACACCTCTCATCCTTAAACACAAGATCATATCCTTTACTACACATCTAACCAACACTCAAAATATTATTCCTTGATCCCATAACATAGTAGAAATCATCAGTATTATGCTTGAAATCAAAAATTACTAAATCTATACCACATATTTTAGCACTAGTATCATCTCCAAACATAACCAAGCCTCCATCATATTTTTCAAGATTAACAAACTTACTTTTATCACTAGTAATGTGATGTGAACAACCAATTTAAACAACCTAATAGTTATTTTCTTGTTTAGAATGTAGGGAAAAGATAACAATACCTTCATTTTTCTCCTTCTCTAGAGGGCTTTCCTTCACCTATTTTTTAGAATTAGCAGAAGTATGCTCATCCTTTATAGCGAAGGACAAGCATTCATTGTCATTAGGATCTTCATACTTAGAGTCTTCATTAGATATACTACCATTCTCATTCACATAATATGCTCTATTAATATCATTTCCTTTATTTGTACTTTCTCATATCTTTTTTTATTCCTCTTAGCTTTTTATGTACATTTTGGAGCATAATGACCTATTTCTCCAAAACTAAAGAATTTAAAGGGTAACTTAGCTTCATACTTTATAGAGCCTTTTCTCATCCTTCTTACAAAGTTTTCTTCTATTTCATCAAATTTCTTGTCATCCAAACCTTTAGCTTTTGTAGCCTTAAAATTAGTTTCTTATTTGCATCCATTCCTCAAACTCGACTTCCTCATCGCATAAGATGTCAAAATCCCAATGACAAATCTTTGGTGCAAGTCTTATAATCGATACTTTGTTCAATAGCACACACCTTTTCACTATAAGCATAAGGGGCAGTTCTAAGAATCTTCTTTATAATTCTAGTTTCATCTATAGTAGCACCAAGTCCTTTCATTATGGCCACTATCTCATCCAATCTCTGTACATAATCTTTAACATTCTCATCTTCAAACATATGTAGAAGTTCAAACTATGTCTCCAAATTATGTAATTTTTCCTCTTTAACTCTCTCATCACCTTCATGTACTCTTTCCAAAGCATCTCAAACATCCTTAGCATTCTTTAGATTCTAAACCTTAATTAACTTAGAATGTACTAGATTGTTCTTAAAAATGTACTTCACCTTAATGTTCGCTTCATGTGCTTTAATCTCATCAAGTGTACACGAAGCATTAGGAGGAGGATTGTAAGTATTATTATATGATTTCCCCACATCATATCCACAATAGTCTAGATATTCTTCCATCAATATTTTCCATATGGTAGAGTTAGTTACATCTAACCTTAGATAATCATAAGTCATCTTGCCATCCATCTCAGACATTCCTCAAGTGGTTAAGCTCTTCACCAAGGAACCAAGCTCTGATACCAATTATTGAACAAGAAAAATGAGAGGGGGCTAAATTAGTTGTCACAAATTAAGCTTTAATTTATTCACCAGAACTAAGACTTAAGACTTCTTAACATATTAAATAATGAATAAAAGTGCAAAAACTCAAAACCATCACATAATCACCATAACACTAGATTTACATGGAATCCCAATAAGGGAAAAATCATGGTGAGGATTAACTCTTACTATATAGAATATCTAATCTGAGTACAACAAGATCACTACATGAGAAGCAAGTCACACTACCAAAACAAGGACTCTTTGTTTGGAACAAGGACTCATTGTCCAATAGGGCTAAAAACCTAGAGGGCTCACTACCACAGAGATACAAAGGAGATAAAGAAGACTTGTTATAGAGAGAAGGCTCTCAATGCAACAAAAGATTCCACCACAATTCGCTCAATCCACATGTGAGCACACACGAATGATAAAGTGCACCTTTAGCTCACTACTTCTAAAAACTCAACATTTAGGCTTTGTATTGATTTTCCATATTTGCATCACACACACACACACACAAACTAATTCACACTTATCTCTATTCTCTTTTTTATCTTGTCTCTAGATATTTTTCTCTCTTCTCTTCTTCTTTCCTAATTCATTCAAAATTTATACCATCTTCAACTTTGAATCATATCCAAAGTCATCCATCCAGATTAAAAATCAAATTAGGTAAGTGCCAAAAAATTCTAGGGTGGAATTAGAATGAGGGCGACCCAGACACATGCTTCATCAGGACCAAAATATATCAAACATGCTTCACTAACTTTGAAAGTAGTATTGCACACAAGGTCATACAAACCAGTGTAAAACACATAGAACAATTAAGCACAAACTTTCCAGATACCAAAGTTATCTTCAATACAATCAAAACAACTAAAATGTAGAATTGCAAGTCATGAAACTTCATCAAACAAGAATTTGGACCAACAATATTTCTCTTGGAACTCAACCAAAAACATAGAAAACCATAGTTTATAACTAGAAAACACAACTTGCATTTTACAACGAATCAATAGCTAAAAATTAGGATATAGAAACTTTAAACAACTAAGATCAACATATCTGAATCACACAAATATAGGAACAAATATGAAGCAAAACTTAGAGAAACTGCTGAAATAGATGCAACATATCTTCATTATAATTTTCTCAATATGCTCAATATATATAGCCAATAACATGTATCAATAAAATTAATGACAACAAAAATTAGTTCATAACCAATTGACCAATTGACATTAATGACAAAACCTTTGTTCTTTCTATTCTTGAAACAAGAATGATATCATAAACTAAAATACTTAAGGAGATAACCATGCCATAAAATATCTCAAAATGAGTCCTCCATAACTAACTATCCACCATTCAAGATCTATTTCTATGGAATGTAAGGCATATAAACTCATTCAAACCAATCCTAAAATGAGTATCCATAATTAATCACCATGAATCAACTCAATGACATGAGAAATTAAAGCACAAAATATAACACATCTGAAAGATATAATGTGAAAATACCTCTAAAATAATAAGTTTCCAAGTAGACCAAGAGTAGGGAATCATACGACTCCTATAGGATAGCCAATTCATCATGAATCACTCCAAGGAAAATCTCCTCTATCCGTCGATTATCAACTCACATCTGTATCTAAGTGAAAGTTTCTTTGTCATCCTATTGAAAACTCCAAAGAGTAACCATCTCAAGAAAATGTCTCTAATAACAAGAGAATTCTAACCATCACCTACATCTATAAGTATCCACAAAGCACATATAACCAATGAATCCATGCGAAAATCCAAACACCACAGAGCATCAACATGAAGTAATCAATAAAATGATCAATGTACTCAATACAAAGAGAATCACACATGATCAATGTCAAAGCTCCACCTGTAAAATCATAAACCTATCATGAAAACATGATCTAACCATCTCCTCCTAGGAGATCACCTGCACGATAACATACATCCTAGTATTAAGAGAACACGTATAATTTTCCAAACTCTAATATGGAATCAAGAGTGTATCATGACATCATAAAATATTCACTCTAAACCAAGAATACATATCCCCAATCTCATGAAGATAATCATACCCAATGATGCATCCATGTCACTACCAACAACTCCCATTGAACCGTGATATGAGCTACACATGGTATATTGAAAACCATCCTCTCCAAGAAGATCATCTAGGTCTACACATACTCAACTACAATGCTAGTAACATACAAGTAAACCAATATCTCCAATCCAAGAAGATATATACAACCACCATCAAAAAATCACAAACCAATCCAATAGCACCAAATCATCATTGTCAAAAGTTGCCATTGAAAGTGTATAAACAACAAATGTAACAAGATATCATGAAATCATGATCAAATCACATGCTAGAAGTCACATGAACCGACTAATAAAGTACCCAAATCATCCATATTCTAAATCCCGCAACCACATACTAATGCACAAATGACCACAGACAAATAATAAAATCTACAACAACAATAAATCAAACTTGGTTGATATAGATAGTCCACATCAGAGCCATCCCACTCCAACCCACTAGGCTGTACACACCTACAAGCTGTATAATTTATATATCCAAACCATTGAAATATGAAAACTCATCATCACATTAGTAACCTATAAACTGAGATATCAAAGAAGATAACCATGTAGACATCAAAACTCAAATACCAAATCAACCACAAATCTATTTTTCTAACCATGTCCACAAATGAGTAATCATAGTTGAACCAAATAAGAATCAAGAAGATAATAGTGGTCAATCTCCTAACATCAAACCATATCACCACCAAACACCATATACATGGTCATGTTGAGAATATGCATCAAACATGCCTACATATCCATGACACCATAACCATAGCCATCATTGTACCTACACTCAAATATCAACCATATAAGACTCAAAGTCTCAAACCATGTCCAACCGTGTCCTCAAATCATAAGACAACCTATGCACCTATCACCATCAAAGTTACAACTTTGAAAAACACTTGTAAACCTATACCAAGAAGCACCAATGTAATAATAATCTTTAGTATCATAAATAAAATATAAAAACATGTGCTCCCTAAAGGTTTCACCTCTTAACTCATTCACATGCTCACACAATCACACCCAAAATCTCAATCTCCTACAAGTGATCAAACAAATACCAAGATCATCCTGCTCCTCAAACTAATAAACAATCTAAACCACTCTGTAATACTCTACAAATTGTCTCCAATAGCTCTTTGAAATCAAAAATTTGATTCTATATGTAAAATTTATGGCCAAAAACATGGAAACAAGAATATATGAATTGTAGGCCCCAAAAACATGTCAAAATGACAAAATCAAGCAACCAAAATTGTACTATTGTACAATACTTGGAACTAGCTTTCCAATGACTACAAAAAGTCAAAAATCTGACATCATGGGAAAAATTTATGCTCATTTGAAAATAATTTCTCCAATTTGGCTTATAGGGGGTACACTAGTGGTGCCTGGGTGGCCCACTGGTAGCTTGCCAACAATGGTGTTTGGTTGGTGGTGCCCCGGGTGGTGCTCGGGTGACAGACTTAAAAAATCTTTAAATTTTGATTTAATTTTTTCATTTAAAAAATTTCAATGCCCCCCTATGGGTAGACCTAACTAGATATTGCATTTTGACTTAATATTCTTTGAAATCTGACCACCCAAATTTCATTCAGTAGGTTTAACTTAGAATAAATTTTAATCAATTTTTTTTAATTTTAAAAACCTTTCATTGGAAGTTTTATTAATGATGGGCTTTCCCTACCACCAACTGATAGGCCTATAATGGCTTGTGAGGTCATGTGACAAAGTATGCAGGCTATGGGATGGGCCATTCTATATATCCCCCCATCACATGCCATTTATTTATTATTATTATTATTATTTATTTTCAAAAGATTCTAACCCGATTTTTTTTTTTTTTTGAAGGTTTTTTATAATATTTTCAAAAATACCAAAAACAATTTTTTTCTTTTTGCGGACTATACAAATAGGAACTTATTTTTTTTATTTTCGACACATGTTGAATATGGGTAAATTGACCTTTTTACTAAAAAAAATTTGGATTTTTTTCAACTTTTCAAAAATAGTTTGAATTTTATTTCAATCTTCGTCTCTTGGCAAACCTGAATCAAACCTTACATGGATGTCCATGGCTTCAACTTTACAAAAACTCTCAAACTAGGGTTATAACAAAAAATGTTCAACCATGAAAGCTTTAATACCACTTGTTAGTAAATATTACATTCAACCCATGAGAGATAAA
>VDFB02081039.1:0-11247 GCA_007258455.2 Sequoia sempervirens | reverse complement strand
GTTAAGCTCATAAACATCTGATCACTCTTCTTCACACTTTATTTCTGCTCTTAAAAGATTAGATCATTATTCACACATAGCACTCGCATAATTCGTACACCCCTAACAACCTGCAACTTATTTAATTACAATTTTCTCAATATCCTCAACATATCAGCCTTAAAGAAATTAGTGCCAATAGTGTTGACATTAATGACAACCACATATCAGAAACATCCAACAATCTCCCCCTTTGGAATTAATGGCAACACATGATGTGAAAAACACCATCAACACAACTTTCTCATAGCAGTTTCTCCCCCTTTAGATTTTGACTCTTTTCTCCTTAACTCTTTCATAGTTTTTCACATTACTCTTCTCTCCCTTTGACATCAATGAAAAAGATACACATTATCTCACTCAACACAAGCTCTAAACCACATATCTGAACATCTGACTACTCCCTCTGAGTAGCAGCCACCACAACATCAATTTGGATCAAGATATGACTATGAAATACATAGACTGATGCAATTCAATGCACCTTAATTATTATTAGGAGGGGTAATCACCCCTAGCTTCTCTCTGACATATGTGAGCATGTACATGTTAGATTTCAGTTTCCAGTGATGAGTTTTGATAGGGTTTTGAAGAGTGAAGTTCGAGGGTTCTGGGACTGTTTTTCTATTTGCAAATTCTTAGGCCTATGAAGTGGCCTCCTATTCAGACTAATATTTCATAGCTGGATGATCGTCATAGCAAAAAAATTGTTGTTCTGGATTCCCCTCATATTTATATGCTCCCTAATCTAGTTTCAGAGCCTTAGGATATTATTTGAAATTTTTACCAAGTCAAAAGCAAATGCAGTTTGTTATGTTCTTTACATCTACATTTCCATAATGTTTCAAGGAGGTCAACTTTGACCCTTAATATCTTGTGGAGAATGTAGATCCAAGGAAATCCCTCTTATATGCATGCTCAATGGACCTAAATAATTTAGTGTTTCCAATGGCAGCTTCCCAGGATGTGATTTGATATGTTTTCAAGGAGTTGACTTGGTGATCTCTAATTGGTTTTTGACAAGTGCAGCTGTAGAAAAGTCTAACTAAGCCACTTTGGATATTAATATCTTGCACTTTAGGATGACTTTTTCCAAGATGATTGTTGCACTGAGTTTTTGGTTCAAATTTCTACATGCATGCTCAGTTTTAAGCTCCCAAGATAAGTTTTGATGGGTAATTTAATCATTTTATGATCGCAACATGGCCAAAACTGGTGTTCTAGAAAGTTTCAAATTTTGTAATTCTAAAGGAAACCCATTTCTCATTTTTTTGCAAAACATCTCTAGCTCCATTTTTTGTCAAAATAGGAGATCATCCGATTCATTATTTTAATGCATTTCAATCACGACAAAGGCATCTGATAGACCAGTTTACAAAGGAGGTCCTAGAAATCTCTCAGCGATGCAATTATTGAGGAAATGGGTTTGCATTTTAATTGATAATGTCCCTACGCAAATTTTTGTGGCTCCAGGTGTCCCCGTTTGCGCACAATGAATTTTCGCTATTTAGACTGCAACTGAAATTAAATTTTCACACTTCCTAAAGTTTAAAATGTAAACATTTAAAACATTTACATTGTTGTAAATATTTGCAAGCATGAACTGTAGTGAATTGGGGAAGGTTTAGGGAAAATCAAATATTTTCCAAGTTTTATAAAGTTAAACTTTATAAACTTCATTTCCCAAGCACAACAGAGTTTTCCCGCCAACCCGCAACATGGTAGTGCTTCTGTTAGCAAGTCTCACAAGGAAGCAGGGAGCCTATGGGAGGAGTTAGGGTATTTTAAAATGTTCTCATTAAACATTAGACATTGTGAAAAGCACCATTAATCTTTTTTTTCTCGCTATCCTGCCGTATGAAATGGTGTCACTAGAGGAAGCTCATGGGTCGGCGGGGAGGACATTTTATTGCATTTTTTAGGCTGCCAAAAAATTGTTTGAGGGCTAAACATGTCTCCTATCCTTAGTTGAACACTTGGGGAAAGTTTTGGAGCATTAAAATTGATGAAATTTGCTAATTTGAGCCTCCAAAATTGGTCTACAACTTTTCTCACGCCCCATCAATTTTTTGGATGTTATTTGAAGCAATTTTAAATGCTTATCAACAAGGAAAATGCCTTGCCACTCCTTCCAATGCCTATCAATAAAATAAATTTCTTTGCTTCATTGGGAATGGCTTGCAATTGCTTCTCAAATTCATAGAAATTGAAAATTGAATCACGTTTTTTTCATTTGGGAAATTTTTTTAGGGTATCTTGAAGTTCAGTTTGAATGTTTCTTTATCCAAAAGCTTTCCCAATCTATTCCTTATGAATTGGGAGCCTTTTTTCAATAGTTTGAGCTTCTGTAGAGTGTCGAGAAGCAAAGAAATGACCCCAAATATAGTATCAGATTATGAGGTAGAGCAATTTGTGATCTGCTTAGTTAAAATGTATGGTAAATGAAATTTTCAACTGCCAATAAGTGGGTTTTTGCCCAAGAGTGACATTTTCACTTGCAAGTAAAAATGGGGCCAGTAAATCACTTTTTACAAGCAGGGTAAAAAGATGCACGTGATTTGCAAATGAAGAGTGAAGAGACATTTTCTAAATGCCATTATGTTGTTAAATCAAGGGAGCTGAAGATGCCATGTGTCAACTATGGATTAATTTTAGGGCTTCTTTTTCTTCTATATCTTTTCTTGCTTTTTCATTTGTAAGGGTTCTGAACTTCTGAATCAGGAAGTAAGGTAGAATAGTGTTGAGTTTGAGTCATAAACTAAGTGTGAAATTGTAATAGCTGGGTTTTATTTGCAAATGTTAGCCAAATTGTACGTAAATATATTATTATCATGAAGTTGGGTATGTACAGGATCATCATGGAAAAAACAGGCCCTTAAGTGGCAAAAAATTTAGAAAAATTAGAGTTAGGAAATTTAACATAAAAATTTGAATAAGTTATCTATATTATTTCAAAAATATGTAAGAATATAGAATCTGTAGCAAATTGAATGTAGTTTCTAAACTACTAGGTTTATTTCAAAAATTCTATTTGGTGAAATTTGGAAATTTCCTTGTCACAAAATGGTACCTTAAATTCCGGGGAAAAATTCAAAGTAAGGTGTTTGTCTGACCACCCTAACCACAATAAAATGATAGAATTTTTTTAATAATATTTTAGATATATGAGGGACTCATGTCGATGTGATGCATATTTTTTTTGTAATTTTTTTCCAAAGTAAATAATTAATTACTTGAATTTATTACAACTTTAAAATATAAAACTTGTATGTCGACCACAGACTTGGTCAAAATTTCATGAAATTCATTTTTTTAATCCTATGAGTATCTGAAGCATGTTTTTTGATTCAAAAAAATGTGATACTATTTAACTATAGATATTTTTCAATCATCTTATTGAGTTCAAACTTTTGAGTCATAATTTCCAAATAGAAAATGAATAATTGTATTTATAAAATTCAAGTAAAAGCATAATTTATATTGGTGGAAGCTTGGAATCTCCTTTAAAAGCCTCTTTGTTTCATCAATTTTGGGTAAAAAAATGCGTCGGGCATATACCTACACATACCCATCATATTGCCACTTTTGGCCATCGTGATCCACATACCCGGTTGTCTCCAGTTGTAAGAAACTTTGAATTGTTGATGGTGTTTTTATGCACTTCTCAACCACGAGGCAGTGCGTAGATGCACTACCTCTCTTGAAAGACACTCTCCCACAATCGAATTGCAGAACACTATCCCAAGGTCTCTCGGGTGTCAGGTCATGACAATGCTAAGATACCTCAGTAGTTTGATGTGATTTGCTGGAATCACAAGGCGGCCTTATAGAAACACAAAGTATGGGCACAAAGCATGAAGTTGGATCTTTGAAAAAAGAGTTTTTAGCATGAAAGCAGTTATGTCTTGGCTGTAGGTTCAAACAACAGTCTCAAACTCCATCTAATCGTTAGATTTGGATTTATAAAGTGCAATGAACCTTGGTGTTGTTCAGTTTCTAAAAAAAAATGAAAAAAGAGCGAAGGGGAAGGAAAATTCCTAAGCCTAAAGCTTGCTGCAAACAGTAATAATGGAGTCCCTGCAATGGACAATTCCTTCAAAACAATATCCCACTTAACCAGGGATTTCACAGTATCATGGGAATCGTGCAATCTTCTAAGGGCTGCAGATTTTTATCCTTCATCCACCACATACATGCATGAACTAAAGATAAGTGTTTGAGGCAGCTTAAATCAGGTCCAGGCTAACTTTGCAAAGCTATCTACCTTCAGTAAACAGCAAAAAGTATGGACTAAGGGATCATCAACAAAGCAGGAATTTTCATGAACAACCAACAGCATTCCTAAAATTATCCAAATAACATGAGCGGATAACTAAAGCGACCAAAGAGACCTAAAAGCCCCAACATAAGATTGGAGAGAGAAATGAATCAAGGAGTGTAAGAGAAACCAAGAAAATATACCAAGTCAATGCTATTTCTTATAAATTTCAGCAGCATGTCTTTACAACAATTCAACTCTCACTTTTGCAAATGAGGGGAGTGCTCTATTTATAGTTTCCAAAAAACCAAATGAATGGTCAAGATTCATTTCCATTGTGTGGCCACAATTCATTACACATTAGGGTTTCACCTACCCCCAAATAGATTTACAATTAAAAAATATCTTTTATCTTTTCCCTATTTTGTCATCTAGTGGATGACACTATTTGCATTTTCGTCCTGTAGCTAATTGCTATTTCTTTGGCTGTAGCTACTCTTCTGGGAAGTCTTCTTCCTTGGCTGGGCTGTCTGGTTACTCCTCGGAGGCTGCGTGTTCAATATGCTTGAGGATTATGGCCTAGAGCTTGTCTACCTCGAGGACCTCGCATCTCAACACCTGGTAGCTCCATTCCTTGGCATTCTCTTCTAGCCGCTTCCAATCCTCATCATGGTACAGGCCACGATCACGAAAGCTCGATCTATAGGCAGGCGGTGTAAGAACTCGGAAGTAGTTGGCGATATATCTCGAACATCCGTCCTTCATCCTTTCCTCAAAATACGACCTGACCTTTTCTGCATCTAATTGCACCGTGGGCATATCATGGCCCGTCATCAGCTTGAGGTACTCGGCGCATTCTGCTCGGATCTCCTTGATCCATGCAATATCTGGATCTATTCTGCCCTGGATCTGTTCCATCCTCTCTTCTGATTGATAGGTCTACGCCATATATCAACCAACTTGATCTTCCTTCCTCAGTTCTAGCTTCTCTTTCCACGTGCTTTCTGGCATTTGAAGGATGGCCTCAACCTTTGGGAAGGCAGAGTCGTAGATCGCAGGGAAGTTGGTGCAGAGCTTCCTCGTGCCCTCCAAGGACTGAATCAAGTCTAGGAACTTGTTGGCTATCTACACAGCCAAGCCGATCCCTACGTTTTTGACCTTTGTAACTGGAACTAGTCATGCAGCCAGTCTTTTCAGTTTTTCCTCCTCTCACAAGCTTATCTATCTGCTCCTTGGAGAGTAGCTATGGCGCGGCCGTGGACGTAGTGGGGAGGTCGTCTATTGAAGACCACTGCTGGATGTAGTCGGTTAGGGCAGCAACCTGCACCTTTAACTCATCTTTGGTGATCTTATCCTGCTTAATCAGATGCACCACCGTGGCCACTGACTCCTCCAGATGTCCGACCTTCTGTTCCCTGGTGGCTGTCCCTAGGTTGATCGTGGAGATATTGTAGCTTACTCTGGCCTGGCCAACAGTTGGCGTTGCTACTTGTGCAGCCCGGGAGCCAGAAGCGTCCATGGTTATCCTGGAACGGACCTTAGGCTTCTTCTCCTTCTTTGTTGTGGCTAGAGATCAAGCCAAGATGGCTTCGAACCTCGACCTTGGGTCGCTCAGGACAAGAGTAGCCTTTTCAAGTTGTTTTTCCAGCCAGTCGGGCATGGCGGATTTATCCTCGGGTGTATCATGGCTGCCTTCACCCGTCTCGGTCGGAGACAGCGAACTTACGCCTCAACACCATACTTCCAGTTCTTCCTTTTTCCACTGGCTGACATCCTCCTCGCCGATAGTCTTGATACAGAACCCTGGGCTTTTAGCGGGTCGCCCTGGTGGTCGATGTCGGGTAAGGATCATTCTTTTCGCCTCTTCTTCTTTCCTCTTCTTAGTAGCCTCGGGCTCGGGGCTCCCTACCATGTGGGTCTCTGCCTCAGTGATATCCTTTTCGGGCTGCCCCTCTGGTGGTTGTCCCTCCTCACCACGTGGCGACGGTTCCGCCCCTTTTCCAACATCCTCATCAGAAATCTGAATAATTTTCCTGGTGCCCGAGCCATCCTCTCCATCCCCGCCCTCGGAGGAGCCCGTCTCTTCTTCCTCATAAGCAACCTCGTCAATGGTTCTATGCTCGTGCTCGGGTTGCTCGTAATAGTCATCGGCCTCCTCCTCCATAGGCTTTGAAGCCTCCTGCTCCAGCTCCTCCATCTCCTTAGAAATCTGCATGGTGGCCTCCATGGCTGGTGGACCTGTTGGTGGTTGCGAAGGCTGAGATGTGGTGAGGGCTTGGGCGAGGGAAGCCTAGAGAGCGGGGTCCATTAAAAGTTGTGAGAACTCGGGGGAAGACTCTGTAGGTGCCGTGTAATGGCCTCGGGCACGCTAGAAAGTGGAACAGGTGATGGTATCGTTACCAGAGGCAGGGAGGTGATGGGTGACATGGCAGCAGTAGAGGAAGGGGAAGTGGTCATGCTCGAGGAAGAGTCAATATTGATTATGGACCCGGCTGGGGGTGAAGAAGCAAGGTGAATAGAGATGTCCACCGCTTAGGGAGATGAGGCGGCCGCGGCCTGAGAGGGGGCAGCACACCAGTCGGGGGAGGAAGGAGCAATGGAGGCTGCGCCTCTGTTGTGACCACTGTCCTTTTAAGCTTCTTTGGAGACGAGCCTCCCGTATCCTTTGTTGCTTGTTCTTTGGGGCCCCCGGACTATGTCGTTTCTACTTCTTTCCTCTTCTGGGACCTGGTGATGGGGGGAGACTTGGAAGTCTCACCAGTTGATGGGGAGGCAGCAACGTCCTCCATGGCACTCGACTCGCTTTTGAGTGCCTCGTATGTTAGAGCCACCCCCTGTTGCTCTAGTTGTGCCACCTGTCCATCAACCCACTCCTTAGTGTGAGCTATGATAGGCTGGGTGATGGTATCCAGGTCCTCAACCTCTTGTTCATCCCAGTCGATGGAGGGGATTGCCAGGTCGGCAATCACAGGGTACCTCGGGTGCACCAGTGTGGATTCATCTTCCTCAAGCTGGTCTGGCACCGGAAACAGCTGTACTCTCCTTAAGAACTGCACCGTCATCCGCATGTAGTGTCTCTGGCGGACCTCCTTATCATCTCTACAATCTGCCCATAAATCTTCAACATGGTACAGGTGGGCATATGCCGGCCCCAGCGCCTTCTTGATGTGGCCGTGGGGGTCCATTCGTGGGCGAGCCGTGTACCACTCAAGGTTGTACTCTTTGAGTTCCTTTTCTGAGTTACCGGCACATTGAGATGTTTGCAGCCGATACTGGCCCTGGCCGGTGACTCTGGATATGGATCCCCGCGCATGCGTTTCCGGGTCAAGATCGCCTGGAATATATGCTGGTTGGCTGTGAAAGCTCCAGGAGAATAATCCTATCATTTGGGTATCTGGGCAGCCTGTTCGGCCGTTCCGTGAATCCCTAGGCACGGATGTAAGTAAACTTAGGGAACTGAATGTATAAGAAGGCATACTCCTTCAGGAGTGCCCTGGCGCTGTGAGATACCCTTCTCTCAAAGTCCCTGGTTATCAATCTGATAATATGGCCTATGAAGGCATCATTGATCCTAAGATTCTTTTGCGAGCGATAGAAGCCGAGGGTACTTGGCTGTGCTAGCTGGCCTCTGCTTATTCTATCAAATCTTGAAGCCCCAAATTTATATTGGTTTCCGACCTCAACAATATAATACCCTGCGAGAATCCGGCGTTTTTCTTGATATCACTAATCGGCCGTGGAAGCAATTGTCACATACTCCCCTCAAACAAACGAGATTCCGGCTCTACATCTTCATTTCCTCAGATGATCTGCTCTAATGAAAAGCCATCCACTCGAAGCAAGCTGCTGCCGGAGGCCTGCTGACTCGCTTTTAGCATAGTCACTTGGGGTCATGAGTAGTCTTTCTTGAAAATCATCAAGTGAAATTTTGGGAACTTTTAGCTGCCCCGCTTCTCCTTCAACCAGTAAATGTTGATTGACTTCTTGATGTTCAATGGATTGGCATCCCATGCCGCTTGACACTGCTCCAAAGTGGGGACTTGTATATGTGGGAATGTGGGAATGTGGAATGTTTTTCTAATTCCTTCCGGAGACATGTCGGCAAGGATATTCCCTTCTTTGTCCACGATTGTCCGGGTATCCGTCTGATAGGCTTCTTGGCAAGCCATTACTAGTTCAGGTGCTATTAGAGACGGCGGGAAGCCAACAGCTTTAGCGATTCCGCTTTGGCGTATCAATCATGCATTCTTTGTCTTAGGGTCGACCTTGACCCTCTGGGTGAACTCATCTATGTCCACCTGGCCTATATTGGTGTCCGAGATCTCTTTCCAGTCAGTCAAGACCTTTGACTGGAGCGGTTCACCCTGAAATTGGAACTTCATTTGGTCTTTGTCGTCCTTCCCACGGGCAGCCCTTCCGGATTTCTTACCCTTGTCTTTTTCGATAGAGGCCCTTGAAGTTCCAGCGGCCGATTCCATATATCCTGCAAGCAAAGGGCGAAGTCAGCACAACAAAACACCAAACGTTAATGTTAGTCCGTATCGAGCATATCATCTAAATAATCATTTAAATACATCATAAATTTAATCCTTAGGTGATATCGATTTCAATTCAGAGCATTTGACCAATCAGGGCCCGGAGGGCCGGACTTCCCTGGCAGGAATGCTGTCAGGAAGGGAAAACATGAGCGAAAGCTCCCGGAGACATCCATTGGCCAAATTTCATGTTTTAAGGGGGCCACGATGGAAAACGGCATGATTTAAGACGTGGGTCAAAGTCAGATTCTCGATTGGACTTGATTTGGATCAATCTGGGGAACTCTGGGGGTTTCAGGCTGGAAGGCAGTCCGGCAAAGGAAGCCGGCGGCGGCGGATGTCGGGCAGAAGTCCGGTGGCGGAAGCCCGGAAGCTGGAGCTCAGGAGGCAAAAGGACGGCCGCATTTAGGTTTACTTTAACAGCTTTATACCGGACGGCATTCGGGGCACCGGGACCTGGAGGCTGGGAGGCTGCTAGCTGACGGCCGCCATGTAATTTTGATCGTTTCAAACGGCGGCGGCGAGCAGACTACCGGAGCCCGGAAGACGGGACGGCATGAGGGACAGGCCGCAACACTTACTTGTCGATGATTTGCACAGTGGCGACGACAGGGGAACCGAGATCCGGAGATTGGAAAGATAGGAGACACCGGCCGCCGCAAATGAATAGGCTGTGACGGCGAAGAGGAAACCGGGGTCCGAGACACGGGGCGCCGTTGGTGGACGGCCGCCGAGGAACCCCATGAACGCACGTGCGACAGCGGTGGCGAAGGATGGACCGGGACCTGGAAGGCAGGCCGACGCGCCTCGACGGCCGCCACAAGATGTTTGCTCTGGTCAAAACGGCGGCGGCGAAAGGGACCACGGGGCCCGGGGTCCACAAGATAGGGCATGTCGGCCACCGCGAGGATTCTGCGATGATCCGAGCAGCGGCGGCGTCGGGGAGACTAGAACCTGGTGACCGGAAGGATCCGCGGAGGAGGCCGCCGTGATCTCAACAAAGCTAGGGCGACAGTGGCGGCGAAGGACATCCTTTTTATATGTAATAATTTCGAATGTAATTTTTAATTTTAAGCATATTAATTTAGAAACTTACTTTTATATGAAATAAAAAATTTAGAATATTTCTTTTGGAGAGTGTGTTTGAATTTGATGAATTATAAACTTCTCGATATATAATTCAAAGATAATAATATTTTATTTATATTTTCATTTATAATATTTTAACTTATATATAAACTTAAAAAAAATCAATTTATATTACAATTTGATAATTTCATTTTCAATTCCTAATAATGCATGATCATTTTTAAAGAGATACATGTTTTTATTAAATAATACTATATCTTATTTTGATAATTAAATCTAAACCTTTTTGAAAGTAATATTATTCAACACAATATGCAGTTGTGCAATCCATGAAACCTATTCAATATTACATAGTTCAATATCTTCTTTAGTCTACAAAGTTTAAATAAATTAAGCAATATAAAGGGCTATTCTAGCATACAATTTTCTTATAACTTGTACATCGTTTCATCCATTCCAAGAATATTGAATGGAATGAATTTCATGACCCTTAGTCAAGCATGTTAAAAAGTGACCAAACTATGCAATGAACATTATAACTGCATAGCAAAAGTATATGGTTTTCAAAAAAATATATTAAAGAGCTTTGTTGGAAATCCTCTGAGAGATTCAAATTTATTAGGGATTGGGGATTCACCACGCTGCTCATATGATCATAACTGCAATATTTTAGACAAAAAATTACACAAAAAGCAATTAATGGCTTCAAGTACATATTGAATCAAGACAATACTGAGTGACAAAATTTTAAAAAGATGAACAAGCTGGATTAGTTCCTTGTATTAGTTTCTCAAATCTTCCATGTGACATTTGATAGGCTCCACCGCCTTTTCATTTTTTTTTTTTAGGCCTTATGTTTCTTTTAATATTTAAGTCTTAGTGACTTTGCAGCCATTGAAATTCATTACAATTGAAAACTTTCCGTTGTCTCTCCTTATCCAATGAAAATATTCTTTATGGCTTATCTTTTAAGAGAAAATTAGAAACAGAAAAAAAATAAAAACATCACATGGGAGTCCTAAGTTGGTTAAGTTTAAAACTAAACTTTAGGAGAGATTCGTGGGAGTAGAAAAGGTAAAAAAAAATGGTCCCTTAAGTTTATCTTCAAGTAAACTAATTCTTCTCCCTAAAAAGGGGGATATAGTTAAATAAACAAAAGAAGAAAACTTAGATTCTATAATAAATATAAAAAGGGCTCCACCAAATTATTAGTAATTCCATTAATTAAATTAGCAAACTATCAACATGATCAGTGGAGTAATAAGGTGCTAGTATTTATTATTAATTAATTAGCCATCAATTTCTTGTTTTATTTAGTAGGGTATA
>VDFB02081037.1:0-42502 GCA_007258455.2 Sequoia sempervirens | reverse complement strand
CACTAAATTTGTAAAAACAGGGAGTCAAACAATCTGGTGCAAGAATTAGGGGAATGAGTCCATGCATGGCATGAGGTTGTTTGCAATTGAAGTTTGATGATGTAGATGGGCTGAGCACTGCTATGAAGGTGGTGGGAGGGGACCTTTTCCAGCTGATTGTAACAACTCCACCCCTGTTTTAGGGTCCTCCATTGTAGACACAAAAAGCTCTGCATGAACCCTTAGGAGTGGTTTTTACTTGCTTGGCAAATAAATCTTTTTTCCGTTTTGAAAAAAGGTAAAACTAGGAGTTTCTTTCTTCAGGGATGACATGTCATCTTGGTCTAATGTTTAGTGAAGATATATGAGGCAAGGTCAGTCTGATTCATTCTATTGTCATGTCACCTTCTTAGCAATTCATTTTGTATATGGTTCGTTGTATAGCATGGTTCTATTACATTGGTTGCTTTAGCATAGCACTCTTTGTTATGTGTTTGGATGGTTCAATTATATCGGCTTTGTTTGCATAATGCTATATTGTTTATTGGAAGAAGCAGTCCATTCTTGGGTCTATTCTATCGGAGGACAATTTCATTTGTTGAGCAAATGAGAGTTGACCTGGACCCCTCTTAATCAAAAGGCAATGGTGCAGCGATGAAAAAACAAGTTCATATGTTTGATGATGAGGCATCTTCATTCGTAAAACTATGAAATATAATACAAACAATGATGATTTATAGATCACAGCCAATTAAGTAACTATAATCTAATAGCAAGCCAGCATTTCAAAATTTTCTGGCATCTATTTGTCTGTAGCAGCAGACTAGAGCAACTGGCTGGATAGGAGAACTGGAAGCAGAAATTTGCAGATGGTTTGGGTGCCATGTACCACGGAACTGCCACTGTACCAATTTTCTCTTAAAACAACACTCCTATTCTCATAAACAGGAAATTAGTTATTCAACCAGAGATCATTGGAGGAGTGGAGTTGAAGACAAGATAAAATGTAAATATAAGCTTGGGGAAAGGGTTCAAATTCCACCTGAGTACCATTGGGGCCAAACTCCCTGGAATGGTACTGCTGGGATAAAATAAAATGTCAGAGCTACATGGCTAGGAGTGATCCCCTCATTATGTACCCAATTGACCTTGGGCCTGGTGATGTACCAGATTTTGCATAAAAAAAAACTACTGTCAATTACTTTTGATATATTTCTATTCTCAAATCTCCCATTTTGGTTGATATATTTCTATTCTCAAATCTCCCATTTTGGTAAAGGTTGAAGAGTTTATCCCTATATTTTCCAATTGCACTTGATAAAAATCGACGGGGCCTTTTCAACAAATTCATATGTGCATATCTACCCTTATTTGCAGGCCATGAAACCACATTTGGGCGCATTTCATCGAACAGCTCATGTGCCTTATTTATGCTTCCACATTTTGCATCCTTATATCAGGCTACTAATCACAACTAATAAAATTTTACTATGGGTTATCTTTTGATAGATGTCCATACACTGTTCCAAAGTGCCATTTCTGGCATTTCTTATTAAGTTTTTTTTTGAGGTTGTTGAGTTGACTTTTCAGTTGCCAATTTCATTTTCCTAGAAATCTACTAGGCTTATTCATCAACTCCATTTTTTGCATCTTCTGCAAAGACTGCTGACCATGATACCAAATAGGCATATGTGTGCATTATATTCAAAGACCAGACCATGAGAGAAAATTATTTTGAGGTAGTCTTCTTTAGCAATGTGACCTGCATTCCAACTATGTTTACCTTTGCCTTATTCCTTACGCATACCAAGTTCTCTTCTTATCTGCTTTATTTCTCATGGTATGACATGTATTTTAATTAAATTTACCTTTGCGTTAATCTGCATGCATACAAAGTTCTGTTCTAGTCTGAAAGGCTATTCACCTTTAATTGGCTAGTTGCCTTTCCAATGCAAAGAAATATTTTGCAAATCAATCTGAAAAAGCATATTTCTTGCAGTGATTTCAACCTAACATCTACGTGGAGAATCCTAACTACTGCTCTTTTTTGCAGAATAGTTATCTACATTCCTGAATCTCTTTGAGTCACACATTAATGCATGTTATAATGTCCATCAGAGATATGACAATATCCAGTTGTATACTTGTGCACTTTTGTACAAGATCTCCTATAATAGATGCCAAATTTAAATAATTTCTTACAATTTCTCTCAGAAATTTTGATTGTAGTATGCCAGTGGGTTGTCCTATATCATTCGATGCTACCTAGGAAGGTTTAAATTTAATGGTTGAACTTGTCTGTCAATTTTTTTTTAACAGTTCCTTTTAAATATGTCTTTAGATTGTGAAGACATCTTATTTTTAAAAATTATATAATACATCAAATACACAGTTCAATTATATTGAATTTCCTGACTGGCTGTCAAAAAATTCACCTTTCATGTGATACAATCGTCCTAAAATTTTGATGGTCTTTTGTGGTATAAATGCCTAAATATGTCCATAAGGTCAGAAAATTTAGGTCCAGCAGTACCTAGCCATCACAGTGTGTTACGTTTTTGAGGTGCCAGGGGAATCCTTGACAGGTAAAAGTTTGCGGATCCCAACACTTACAGCATAGGACATCAAAACAAATATTAAGTAGAAAAAGATCTATGGCTTTAGATTAGCATATTGAATTGTAATTTATTATAAATTGCGTACATTTCACAACTGGAGTGACTTATCTCTCTTTGGTGAAGAGAAAACACTGGAATATGAGTTAAATAAGGACTGAATGAAATCAACAAAATTCCCTGAAATAGTATTAAACCAGTTCTTAGAGAGTCAAAGAAACAACTTCCATGAACAAATAAATATATTGTAAATTTTATTCAAATCTTGTACCAAGGCATATGAGGTTTACATTACTTTATTGGTCTCAAAGTAATAACCTTGTCTTGCAAATCTCATTCAAAGGTTGAAAAGAGGAGTTTAGTGCTCCCAGTAAAAGGCTATCATTGAAAGGCTTTTCCATCAATAAAAGTAGAGTAAATATCTCCGATTATCATGCCCTTAAAGTCTGTATGGTGTTTTATACATCATTAATAAACATTATACTCCGAGCTTTATACATCATTAAAGTTTTGGTCTACAATGTTGTGTTGCTTTCACGAGAGATGATAATGTTAACTTATATTGAGTTTGGGGAATAATATGAGGTGTGGATGTTGTCTATTTACAAATGCAAGCATTCCACTTGGAGTAGTAGGGGAAGTGGAAGGCATGGTTAAAGGGGTATTATATTGCATATAACTGAAACACAAGGGTCACTTTCAATGCATGCAAGAGATATTCTGGAGTTGGTCCTATGGTCTTGAGCAAGTAGAAATTTTCTACTCTCACTAAAATAGTGTTATTGATTGCATTAATTTATCAAAAAGGTTTCATCTAAGTTACGGTTTGGAGTTCGGGGGACGGGTCCGAGATGCATGAGAACCGATGCAGTAAATCTGAAATTTAGGGTTTGAGTGCAGTACTGGGTATGTGTGTGTATATATATATATATATATATATATATTATCCATTAATATAATATAAATCTATATATATATGTATATATATACAAAAAAATAAGAGAAACATAGAGAATTGTAAAACTAAATCATTTCATAGTATGATACTTGATCATTGATCAATGCCAAATGCCAAAGATAAATATTAAATGCCAATTGATAGTTGAAAAATATTCAAATAAAATTACTGAATTACAAAATGTAGTTCATGAAACATTGAAAATTTGAAACATGATTCAATGTTCATTGTTCATGTGCTCATCAATCATCAAAAGGATTGTCAGAATCATCATGACTTGGATTTTGAGTGGTTTCAACTTCAAAATCATCATCATTTGAACCCAAAGCGGATCCAACACCATGTGATATGTCATCAATATCACCCACATCATCCATAGTGGCTCTAGCAAGATCCTGAATGGTTGCATCCAAGTCAGTAGACTCGGGTGCTACATCCCAAAGCCTCGTTGCCCCCTGCCTGTATTGAGGATCCTTACGTGACAGAAGACGCAAATTGGAATGAATATACACTAAGTCTTCAGCTCTTTTTGCAGCCAACCGGTTACGCTTCACTGAGTGGATAAAGGAGTATGTACTCCAATTCCGTTCAGCGGCAGAAGAGCTTGCAACCTGGAGAGAAAACCAACAAAATTAAAAATAAAATAAAAAAATGCAAGATAAATTCAAGAATGTTAAGTGTTAAATTTTACAATACAAGTGGCCAAAAAAAAAAAACAAACTTGTGAGAGGATCTTGATTGCAAGAGGTTGGAGGTACATATAATCTTGACCATGAAGGTACCACCATGTAAGACCATCCATTTTGTATTGGTCTCTAGCAACAGAAGCATTATAATTTTTTGATTTTCCTGTGACAAACATTTTCACTACCCACCATCTCTATGGAGTCAATGAGAATCACGGAAATGAACCTTTGCATCTTTCAACTTTGCCCTTCACGTCAACACTCAAAAACATTGCCCCCTTGGGGGACACTGCAATAACATTAATCAATGGACGGTTTTTGCAATCTTTCCATCCATCGGAAACAATAGATACACCTGTTTCAACCCAAGAATCTCTAATTGGTTTTAGTTGGGCCTCTACATATTTCTTCTCTTTTTGCAATAAGGTGGTACGCACCTTTTCATACCTAGGACTTGTGAAATCAGGAGGTGCACTATTTATTGCTGACACCATGTCCTTCCAATATGGTGATCTCACCAAGTTGAATGGAAGACCATTGGCATAGAGGCAACGTGCAATTTTTTCTTCAGCAATATCTCTTGCCTCCATTTTAAATGCTTTCTCTAATGGACCTCTCTTGCGGGTGGTGGTTTCTGGTTCTTCATCTTCTTCTTCCGTAGAGGGTATAGACAAGAAGGGATGTCTAGAGGGCCTAACTATCTGATGAGTGGGTAATGTTTGTTTTTTCTTTCCGGAACTATAACTAGTTTGTTTTCCTCTTGCAACTGAATTGTCAGCATCTTCTTGTTCTTTTATAAATGCTGCTATTTGTACAGCAGAAAGCCCCTTCTTATCTGGGCCCACACACATATTAATCCCTTTACCACCAGGGCCCATAAAATGAAGTTTCACTCGGTAGTAGGAGCTATTATATTGTACATTGCAAAAATTACACTTCCAAACAAACCCCCCACCTCCAGGAATTTGTGAAATTCATGTGGTATGTCTCCATAAAGGAGATCCTTTATCAATTTTAAACTTTTGGCTTCCATCCCCACCCACTGAACTTTGACTACTGGCCATTGTTGCAATCTATAAAAAAAATGAAAAAAAAAATATATATTTGAAAAACTTCTTCACAAACTTGAAAAAATTCATCAAAAACTAAGAAACTTAAAAAAATTCATCAAAAGATTGAAGAATAGGGTTTAAATGCATACCTTGAACACTTAAATCTCCTTTGTAGAAGCTTTTTGCCACTCCACAATCGATCTCTTTCAAATGCAATCACCTCCCTTCAAAATGCTAAGATGGACAAAAAAAATGGAGAGAGCAAAATGAGAGGTAAAAATGAAATGTTTTAGTGTTGAAAGGCCTCATATTGGGTCGTTTTAGGGTTTAGAGGCAAAATAGAAATTAAAAAATTGTTTTTTTTTCACTTTTGGGCCCACTTTTTAAGAGCTGGGCCGTGGGTTCTCAAGGGTACGCGGCTGGTACCCCGCGAGGTCCGGCGTACCAAAGGGATATGATACTACCGAGTGTGCATGAGCTCTCGCGCATAGGTCGCCTCGCGAACGCGCAGCACGCACTGCTGCGCTTGCAATGCATTATCACCCGGTCATGCCTCAAGCGCAGACTGGGTTTGAGGCACGTAGTGCGAGATCGTAACATAGGGTTTCATCAATAGCTAACTTCCTTCCTAGATATCATCCATATAGAAATTTTCTACTCTCACTAAAATAGTGTTATTGATTGCATTAATTTATCAAAGAGGTTTCATCCAATAACTAACTTCCCTTCCTAGATATCATTCTTATTAGGAAAGAGGACGACTTCCTTACTTCCGAGTCTTTAGACAATCTACTCAGACTGACCTCTACCTTAATGCTTTCTTCCATCACCATCTTGCCCAAAAAGTGAGTGTTTTGAAGACTCTTTTTATTGGGGTCCATCACATTTGTGACGAGGAACATATTTGAGTAAGTGCTCTCGCATTCCCCAAGTTTTCAAATTGAATGGGGTACAACAACAAACACATTACTAGAGCATTTAAACAAGCCAAAGTGTGCATCACTTTGTATTCCAAAGGTTGATGAAACTAGTGTCACTCATACTACCACTCTTCTTGACATTGAAGGCATATTTGAGACGATCTTCAAAAATTTTTTTGTAAGAAAGGTTTCAAATGCGCCGTCAAACTCTTTTCTATCATCAAAAGCCACATCTTATTTACCAAAGATCCTAGAGAAATTTTTGTTCAACTTTCGGGTGTAGAAGATTAATTGTTCGTGTGGCACTCTTTTATATTGGGAAAACTAGCCATTCTATTACAACTTTGGGTTGCAGAAGATTAATTGTTCTTGTGGCACTCTTTGAAAACTAGTCATTTTATTAGCACAGCATTGAGGAGCATAGTGTTGACACTAGACATTGGATCTTCAAACTTACCTTGGCGTAACACTCCAATATCAAACATCATGTGGCACTTTTTATATTGGGAAAACTAGTCATTCTATTAGGATCAGTATTGAGGAGCATAGTGTTGACATTAGACATTGGATCTTCAAACTTGCCTTGGCATAATGTTCCAATATCGAACATCATGTGCCTAGAAGATGCCTAAATCTTTGTTAAAGAAGAGAGTTTTTTCAAAAACAAACTCAAAGAAGCTATCCATATCAAACACTATTCAATCAATCTTAATTAAGACAGGTTGGAATCTAAGTTTTGACTGGCATACATCACATAATTCCCATAATACCAATCCCCATTCCTTAGAGATTGATTTTTTTCTTCTTGCTCCTCCTTTTTCTTCCCCTTCTCTCTTTGTTTCCTTTCCTACTCCTCTCCTTTCCGCTTCCTACCCTCTTTCCCAAATTTTTCCCTCAATACCAATCCCCATTCCTTAGAGATTTTTTTCTTCTTGCTCCTTCTTGTTCTTCCCCTTCTCCTCTCTTTGTTTCCTTTCCTCCTCTCCTTTCCCCTCCCTACCCTCTTTCCCAAAATTTTCCCTCTTCTTTGCCAAATTCTAGCTTGTTCATGCCTTATCCCTGTTCCTGCCTTGCTACCTCTTCTTTGCCTATCTTGGGGGTCCAGCGTTCTATCCTTTTCTTTCTTACCCTCCCATCCTCTTCATGCCTTTTCCCCCTTGGCCTCCCTCCACCCCTCAATGCTTTGTACATTGTTCCCTCCGGTCTTTGTCTTGGTCCCTCCATTTTCTTTCTCATCACGTGTTTCAGTCATCTGGCTTGTTTTCTTCCTTCCTGTAATTTTTTTCCTTTTACTTATCCCATTCACCTTATTTATCTCCTTTATTTTATTATTATTTTTAATGCATTATTAATCCCTTGTTAATTGCTTCTCATCCATTCTTATTTTGTTTTATCCTCGTCGAAACAAAATAGGGCTTATTTATCTTTTGTAATATTGGGAATATTAAATTGAATTTCTTTTTGTTTTTGGGGTTCTTTTATTCTATTCAATCTCTTTGAAAGTATCCAATCTTCATTTTTCTGTAAAATTTCTCTTTATTTTTATTAATCTCTTTTCCTCCTTCCTAATTATTCTCAATTCTTCTCATTAATTTTATAACTTGTTTGATTCTTTAGGTAATTATTTTTTATTAATCCAGCATTTGTCTATTTTTATTTTATCCGTATTTTCAACCTATTAATATTAATTTACTTTCACATCAATAGTTTACTTTAGTTTCGGAGCTTTTAAGTAGATGCGGATATTACGGCGCTTGCCGTTTTATGACTCTCTTTGAAATATGATGTTTTTCCTTTATATTTAACGGTCAATATTTTAAAATCTGTTAAAGGTTCAAGTAATATTTTTCAATACATGATGGAAGGGTTCATATGGTCCAAATACTGGTCTGGTGTTTGATGACAGTCACACGGCCGTCAATTTCAATCCTTACAGAACTGTTTATCATTCATATATATATAAAAATATACTATAGTTATTACATAATTATTGATTATTTTATTATATTTAATAATTATAATTAAATTAATATATAAAAAAATAGAAATAGTTAGATATTTAAATTATATAAAATTTTAAAATAAAAATAATATAGTAGATACAATTTAAATATTTAATGATTGAATTTAATTGCATAATATTTGAGATATATTTATTGATTTATATTTTTATGGCTAGTAGTGATTTAAAATAATTTCTCTCGAGTGAATAGTTAATTTCGCATTTATTGCATTGAGGTGGTGTTTATAAGGGTAAAATATTGAGACTTTAGAGGTCATCCATTCTAATATTACTATCAAATAAAAGTTTTTAACTAGAGTATCCAAGATCAAGCCCAATTAACTTGTTAGTCCAATGCTTCTTGGAAAGTTACCAATCTTGACCTTGGTACTCTTTATAGTCAAATGTGTTTAACCATTGACTTGCTCTAGAGAAACTCCATGATAAAGCACACTTTAATTTAATAAGTAAATCTTTATAAGAACATAATTTGACAACTTAAAAAACCCCTCTTATATACAAGATAATTCTATTTACATTATATAAAATTAAAATAATAAATAATAAAAATTATAATTAAAATATTTCATTAATTTTAGTTGATATATATATATATATCATTGCTAAGGGGTAGCACCCGTGTGAGGCCACATTTGGGGGACCTCATTCCCGCCATTCCTCTTGTTTGCTTGCATTCCTGCCAAGCTCCCTGCAGGACCTAACACTAATACACTTCTTCTACCTCCACTCCACTCTGCTGCCACCATTCTCGTGTGCACCTTCCTACCGCCTTTGGCTCCGCAGCTAGATTTGCAACGTCCTCTGACAACCTCATTTCTTCCTACTCGCTGCTTCTGCCGGCCTTCTCTCCTTACTGTTGTCGTCTTCTCCTATTGTTGTCACAGTTGCATCCAACACACCTCCCAAGTGAGAGGTTTGCAGCTAACCATAAAAAGATATTTAAATATAATATAAATAAAAAATATTTAATCATTTAATTTTTTAAAATATATACATTTAACTAGAATAGATATCTTAGATACATCTATCTAAATAAATGTCTAAACATATCAATTTGGAACTACTTTATTTATTATTATTTAAAAAACATTAAAAAAAAAAGGTTGGTGAGAAAATTTAATTATTAATTATTAATTATTAATTATTTTTTTCTATATATTTGGTTAATTAATTAATTTTTAAATAATAAATAGTTTTTGTACATTTATTTAAAACATTATAATGTAATTTCAAATTCTTATATTTTGAGGTGTGAGTTGTCGTCAAATTAAAGATAAATTATAAATTTTTGTTAACAAGCTCATGTTATTATGCTCCACTCCTTGGTGCCATTGTAGAATCATAAATTACTAATTACTAGTATAGATTTCTTAAATACATTTATTTAAAAAAATACCAAAAATATCATTTTGAAACTATTTTATTTACTCCATAAATAGAGACATAAATTTTATGTGTTGCTTATTTTACAAATATTATGTTTCTTAGTTAATATTGATATTTTGATGTGTAATAGTTGTCAAATTTAAAATAAAAAGTTAAAATATTTATTAACACACTCACGCCATTACACTCCACCTTATATAATATCTCTTGACATTACTTGATTTAATACTAGCACTTGCACCTAAAGAAGGTTCAAGGATTACGTGGATAGAAAATTATATGTATGTTTAATATATATAATGTAAAAAAATTAAAATATTTATCAAGATAAATTTATCTATTTCATTTTTTTAATATATTTTAAAAATACCATTTTTATTTATATTAATTTCAAACCACTCTTTATTTTCTTTATTAGCTTTAATTTATTATCAATATGAATATGAATATTATTTTAAATTAAATAGCCATACAAATATTAATAAACTATACAAATATTTTAATTATATATTAAAATATTTATATTTATAATTTAATTATTCATCTAAAACTTTTAATTTAATTTTTAAATTTCAATCTGATGTAAAATATTGTTATAAATATTATCAAAACGTTAAATAATAATATTATAAAATGAATTTTAATTATTTAAAAAAAATCATATACAGATAATAATACATTCAAAACTATAAGTATCATTTTTTTATTTTTTTATTTATTCAAACTTTTAATTAAACTTCTGTATATAAAATGTTTTACTTAGAAATTTTGAAATGAATAATTTAAGATTTGTTTTTCATACCTATAGATTAAGACATGGCAAGTATGCGTAGAACACAGTTCCAAAAATAACCCTCCCACTTGTGCCTTCAATTCGTGCCATTTCTTCCGCTACTTCATGCTGCACACAGTGAAAGAAATTTAAATAAAATAAAAGGAAAAAAAAAAGTCTCGAAAACCGTACAAATGGCTTTCTTGACGTCCGCCACTTTTGACATGCAATTTCCCAGCTTTTGGAGCCCGCGAAGGAGACCTACATCGCTAGTGAAACCAACACAATTTCCCGTCAAGTACACGCATCTAGAGGATATCTGACCGCGGGTGGCGGTAAAAGCGATGGGAAAACTGTGATGAAATATAGACAACATAAAATCATTTGCTCACATCCTATTGCCGACTAGCTAGAAAACAACTATCTAAAAATGGTTTTCTAATAACCTGTTTGCGGTGTGAGACAGGTTTCGGCTCAAGCTACATTCACATTATATATAGCCTATTGGCTAATAAAAAATAAATTAATATTTAAAATTATTTTAATAAACACATAACATTACAATCCACCACTTAAATTATAATTTCGAATAGATAATTTTATCTTTATAAACAATTTTTGATACGATGTCTTTGAGGACTATTGAACTGGAGGAGTGAAGGAACAAAAACATTGCATAGGAAAGAACCCTAGGCTTGTGGTTTGCAATCACAATTTTTTTGTAGTTGCAAACCCAAATCTGCCCTGTTCTGGCCGTTGCCATAGAGAATAAAGACAATAATTCTAACCATAAATAGTTTCAGGCAGCTGGAGCCCATAGGGGCTTGAAAATCGAAGTATCAAGCATGAAAAAGAAAGCTAGGGGGAGGGGGCTTTCAAAAAGGAACAAGGCTAAAGTTCAGATGGATTCATGTGTTGCTCAAATATCATTTGAGTTGACAATTTTTGCCTTTGTGGAGACATAGTAATCAGGCCTTGAAATCTTCAATGCTACTCAACCGTGCCGGGACACCCATATCTCTTTGCCTAGAACCTCTGCAACATGCAACCGGGACAACACATTTGAGAATGCATAAAACACAAAGTTTGTCGAAGCTCCTACCCCACAAAACTCAGAAGGTAAAGTTGTTTCATTTGAGCTCCCTGTGTTAGAACATGTTTTTTGTTGCGCTAAAAGATCGACCTATTAACACTTGATACAAACACTAGAGATAAATGTATCCACTAGAGGCAATTAGTCCATGTCCCAAATATGAAGGGAGACGTTGGCGATTAGTCCAACAATCCCCCCTCAACGTCACCCAAGGGGATTTGAACTTGTTACCATGACTCTAATACCATTTGTTGGAACATGTTTGTCATTGCGCCAAAAGATTGACTTGCTGCCGCCTGATACAAATGCCAAAGATAAACGGATCCATGGGAGGTGGTTAGTCCATGTCCCAAATCTGAAGGGAGATGCTGGTGATTAGTCCAAAAAACCGATGATATTATTGAAGTTATCTTTAGGACAACCAAAATAATGTGATAATGCTTTAGGAGGTGAAAGTCAATGTTGCGTGTTTGGATTCCATTCTTTCCTCTATTTGGTAAGAGGCTCTTTTCCTTCACACAAATCACATTGAGGGCAACAGTGGGAAGTCTTAAGCCTTGCTCCTTGGCTTGCCAAACATGTTGCGGCTTCTAGATTTGACGAATGCAACTATTGTATTGGACTACTATTGTTTTTCAAAGCACTTTATATGGCTTTTGTTCTATTTACGCTCCAAAATCCTCCTAGTGAACTTAGCTTTGGGAATGGCTTTGCCTTCATCTCCCTACCGTTGAGTGGATTTTGGGGGGTGAGTTCAACATGGTTGAACATCCATCTGATTGTAGTTGGGATAGTTCTTCCTTACTGTCCCATACTAAATTTGAAGCTTGGATTTTAGCTTGAAACTCCCTAGGAGTCTATGATCCTCTCTTGGGTAAAGTTAGCACTCAAATGCCACACTGGTTTACTTGGAATAATTATTGTGAGGGCTATTTAAGGAGAATGAGTTGTTTGGATTAGTTTTATATCTCCGCAAACTATCATATTCTCCTCTCCCATGTTGGTCTTTTAGTTCACCTTGACCTCTCAACACTCTTTTCGACCATCTCCCCATCTTTACTAGCCTTTCCCTTACGAATTCCCTTATTCTCCCTAATGATCTCCCATACAACTTAAATGTTTCCCATTTAAAACAACAAGATTGTATTGACATAATTTTAGCTATATGGAAAGTTGAACCAAAGCCTCAACATGATAGATGGATTGGTTGGTGGTAGTGAACCATTTCCTATTGCACTTTATTCCTTTGTGACTATGGGAAAAGAGTTGTTGCCAAATGTTGTAGACTAGAAAAATCTCTTAAAGGTCAACTAGAACATAATTGTTCTCTTCTGATTTCTAATCTTCTTAATGTTTCCCTCTAATAATTTGTGGTTAAAACTAGAAATTTACTCCAGAAGTTGGTTGTTTACAAAGGAAAAGGAACCCAAATTTGTGCTCATCTCCAATGGATCAAAGATGGGGATAGAGGGTCAATTTCTTTCTTTTAGTTCTTGCAACATAAACACAAAAAAATAGCATATCTCTAGGATAAGAGTAGTAGATGGATCCATACATACCAACCAATCTACTATTTTGTAAACCTTTTGTGAGCACTTTAAAAGCCTATTTATTGATGATTTTATTGGTGACCCTCTTCTTCCTATTATTGAAGAAAGTGTTGTAGGTTGCATCCTTTGTAAAATAGACCTTGATTATAGCAACTACCTTGACTGTATCCTTTCCATTGAAGAGTTAGATGAGTCTCTTTATAGCATGGCTTTGGAGAAGAGTCTAGGAATTGATAGGCTCCTTGTTGAATTTTATAGAGCTTTTTGGCTTCACATACATGAAGAATTTTATTATGTTTACCTTGAAGGCATTGAGACATGCTCCTTAGGGGAAATCATAAACCAATGTTTAATTAAACTTCTCCCCAAAGGCAAAAATGAAGACACAATGAATGAATGGTAGCCTATTTGTTGGCTCTCAGTTGTTTTTGGTTTGTCCTTGATGTCAAAAGTGGTTTGTTGATATGAATGTGATATGAATGTGATGATATGCTTGGTGGATGTTGACAAGATGCATTCTCAACTTGTTTTGATACACGATGATTACAATTGATTTACATGGTCTTTACACATGGTTCATTGTATGCAATTACAAGTTTCAGATTTCCATGTTTCAGTTTTTGATACATGTTGGTTATTGATATTGCTATCATTTTTTTTAATAGGGTGCTACAAGTCAGATTTATCATTTTCATGATTTCAAATCATAGATCAGGTATATGGTATTTGATGTTTGACATGGTATACATGATGCCATTTTCTTATTGAACATGTATCTTAGAAACTATGCACAATGACTTACACATACTAACATATATATTTATATGGTATACATGATGATATATTTGAGGTATACATTTGTTTTTATATGGCTACATTTTCATCTCGGCAGACAAATCAAATGATATTTGCACATCTTATGTTTGTACAAAACATACAAGATTATTTGTTTTCTTCAAGACACATAGGGTGTCAACATTTGATATGTGATGTCATAAAGCATGCAATGTTACAAGGTTTTGGACAGCTTGTTCTTGGAATCTTGCTTGGTCATATACATGTGACATTATCCAAGTCACTTTGCAAGGTTGAATACTAAATACAACCGCATTATGATTAGGTGATATCAACATTATAAATGTTTTTGTTTTGTAATAAAGTTTACAAGGAGATTTGGTTGGACTTATATTAATAAGGTTTTGGGTTCATCCTAATAAGGTTTTAGTTTGTTTTGTTTGAACATATAAGACATCGGGTAGCTTGCATGCTATTAAGTATTTGATCACAATGCATGTGTGTTTGATCACATTGCATTGGTATTTGA
The DNA here is from genome assembly GCA_007258455.2 of Sequoia sempervirens. Taxonomy (NCBI): domain Eukaryota; kingdom Viridiplantae; phylum Streptophyta; class Pinopsida; order Cupressales; family Cupressaceae; genus Sequoia; species Sequoia sempervirens. The sequence continues at coordinate 28,144 of VDFB02081037.1, read as the reverse complement.
TGTGGTAATAAGGAAATTGGTTTAATGTTGACTTCCATTTGGAAAGGTGTTTACACCATGCTTTTCCTTGGTTGACATCTCTTGTTAAAAACATTTGTTTGATTTATACTCCTAAAGAGTATCGAGTATACTAAGCATGTGATTTCAATGGAATAGAATTTAAAAAAGTTTTGGCAATGATATCAAGGATCAATATTGTTGATTAATGTTTTGAGTCTAAATCAGGCTTTATGGGACTCAACACTCATGTGACTTCACTTCACTTATTGTGACTTGGCATTGGCAATGAATGATGTGGAATGATTTTGTTGGCAATGAAGAATTGTCATTGGATTTAAAAACATAATAATGGTTTATTATTTATTATGTTTTGATTTGTTTCGGACTTCAAAACATCATTATGTTTGATAAAGTCTTCGACAGACTTGGAAGAAAGAAATTTAGGGCAATATCATTGTGAAGGGTTTGGAACCCTAGCCGCCATGAGAATATTGTGTTCACAGTTGTAAATTTGTTCTTCTTTGGCCAACACTAGAGGAGTTAACTGAGTTCGTTGTAAGCATGAATAATAGGTTATGAGCTAGAAAGAGCTTGTTAGTTGTTAAGAAAGTGACAATGGCTCTTTTAGCTGGGCAATTGTGGTTGTCTCCATCGATCTTTGTATGGTATTTGTTTTATTGCTTCATTGCATAATCAATTATTACTCCTGTTGTTTAAAGAAAGTAAGAAAAAATAGTTAATGCTTCTTGAAGCTCGAAATATGTAAGTTAGTCAGAGGAAATTTGATGGCATCTTTCTAGCTGGGTTGTTATGAACTTATTCACAGGTCATCATGTTTTTTCATTCATTTTTTTTTCACCATAACCAGGTATTGAAAATTCTACGTGATTTTGTGATTTTGATTAAAAAGATGTTGAATTATTAAGAAAATAGAATATATAATCATTGTTAAGGGTTTAATAAAGTTATGTTAAGAGAGATTATTTAGGGTTTTCATTCAATCCCTAATTCGAGTTGCTTTGGCAATTACATAAATTGCATACAAAGATTATCATTTGTAGGGCTTTAAAAAGATGATCTTGAAGCATTTTTTGGGTGTTACTGAAAAAGAGGAACATGATGTTTTCGTACATTTGATATAGAAGATATATTACATTGAAAATCTTTGTAGTGATTCTCAGATTGTTACATTTCTAAAAATGTTGTCAATTTCATGCAACATTCTTCAATATGCTTATTGAAATATATATATACATAATCTTCTATTGAAATTCTAGGGTTGCAAAATTTGCACTTCTAGGGTTCTAATAGAATGCTATAATTTTTATGCATTAAAAGGAGTTGGTGCTCCTATAATCTTGTAAAAGTTGGTGCTTTGATTGTGATGGAGTTGGTGCTCCTAAATGTGAAAGAGTTGGTTCTCTAAGTGAATAAAGGAAATATTTTTTGAGTGTTTTTTATTCCCCAAGAGGGTTTTTCCACTTAGGAAAAAATTTGGTGTTATGTGATGTTTCTATGTGTGATTGGTTCATTTACTTGAGTTGCATAAAAATTGTTGATATCAGTCATTCATTTCTGCCCATTCTTTAAATCAAAGCATCTTGAATAAATGGGTTAGTTACAAGCTCTGATATATGTGCAAAATTTATCAAGCTAGTCTTTGTTAATGAAATGTTTATCTGATTTGTAATACATATAGTATTGTCCAAGTTCATGTGAAGTCTATTTTTCAATAGTCATTTGATATTCAGGTTTCAAAGTTTTCAAAATTGTGACTTTCATAAATCACTGATTCACCCCCCCCTCTCAGTGATTTTAGTCTTCCAACACTATTACCCTTCTTAACACATCATATAAAATCATTGCCAAAGCCTTGGATCATCAAATAAAGTATATAACCTAGGAGATTGTACGACCAAAACAAATTGGTTTTTCGGGTGGCAGATTTATTCTTGACAATTTCGTGTTGGCTTGGAAGATTGTTGAATGGGCTCAAAAATCTGCTCAAGATGCTCTAATTATCAAACTCGATTTTGATAAAACTTATGATCACATCCGCTAGCCTTTCACTCTCAATATGTTAAAGTGGCTAGGTTTTGGAACCAAAATTCAAGAGAAAATTAAAATACTATTCATTAATGCCAATGCTAGAGTTGTTGTCAATGGAGCCCTTGTCCCCAATTCCCCTTACAAAAATCTATATGTCATTTTGTCCCGTTGCACCATTCCTATTTATTTTACTTGTTGATGCCTTTGGTTACCTTGTTCAACATGGTCTTGCTTTTAAACTTATTCATGGTATTTCGTTGCTTGATAATGCCAAAGACCTTAGCTCCCATTTTGATAATGGTAGCATGTTGCTTATCCAAAATTTAGCAAATGAAGTAACTCATAATCTTGATGTTTTGGATTTATTTTGTACTATCTTAGGACCAAATTTTCCATGCATAAAACTAATTTCATTATGACTAGCCCTAGCCCACATCCCCCTTGGATCCCTAATGAATGGTGTGAAATTACGCATAGTACAATCATCAGATACCTTGGAATACCTTTTGAAATTGGAGTCTCCCTCAAAAATACGTGGAATTGGTTTATGACCAAATTAAAAGGAAAAATTTTGAGTTCCAGACTAGTTAATTCCTTTCCATGGCTGGTCGCATCCTAATTGCCAATAAAATCCTCTTGGTGAGTTATATTTATATCTCATTTTGTTGGATTCCATCGAAAAAATGTCATAACCAACTAACTCAACTAATTAGGAGTTTTGTTTGGGCCAAATGGGGAAACAAGAAAGGTTCTCCTTTCACATCTTGGTTACATTGCATTCAACCAAAGGATAGAGGTGGTTTTGGGATTATTGACCCTTACACTTAGGGAATTTTCTTCACCACTAAATAGATCGTGTGAGCTTTGGAAAGAAAGGCTTGTTGGTGTATGTTTTTATTTTCCTAGTCGGATAATTTATTTTCCCTTAGCCCTAGGGTTTTCCTACACTTAATTAAGCTTGCTTAGGATAATAAAGTGAGTTTATTATTTAATAACTAGGAGATAAGGTGATGAGTTGTCCTCATCCTTAAAGGGTGGAGCATTTCCACTTTTGGTGGCCATCTCCACTTTTTATGGTTATTTCCTATTAGTTGAATTTTCCACCTTCACCATCTCCTTAGTTCTATATAAACTCATTACCTAGATTGTATTTTGATATCTTTGCATATTCTTGCATACTTTGGCATATATGTACCTTGATGCATGTAGTCATTATTCTACAAATTTTCTTTGAGCTCCTAATGCAATCTTGTCATCTTGAAATTTATACATTTCTTGGAATATTGAGTATGTAATTGTGTTATTTCATTTACAGTTTATAGCTTATCTCTCTCATGTAGAAAGATCTTGGTTATTAAATCTATTTTAGATTTATAACAAGACTCCTTGGAAGAATTTGGTTCAATTCTAGACTCAATCTGCTATTGCTATCCATGCTTGAGATAAGGTCAATTGGAATGATTAAATCCTATCTCCTTATTTTAAAAATCATAGGTTTGCACCATTCAACTCTATTTGGAAAGTAAAGAAAATCACCCCAAAGAAGTTGTTTTGGCATGATTAATCTTTTAGTCATGGCCTCGACTTTGCTAACTCTTCTATATGATGGAATTGTCTAATTCAAAAAGATGGAAAACCCCTTGGGGCTAAGAGTTTTAAATGCAAGAATCTTTTAAAAAGGGAATTCAATCATTTTGTGATTTGTGGGATCCCATCAACTTCAAGTGGAAATCTTGGAAGCAACTATGAACTCAGTTCAACTTGACCTCTCCCACTAAACCTCTTCTTCAAATCCAACAATTTGTCCCATTGATCTTTTTTATTTTTTGTCCTCTCCTTGTCATTCTAGATTTTTGAAAGATTGGAAATGACCTAATAAATGTAATATCCACTTCTTTCCCCTCAAAACCATCTATAGACAACTCCTCCTTTGAATTTTTCTCTCACCTCATCATAATGTCAAGTGAAACTACAAGTTTAGTTAGACAAAGTTGAATGAGACTAGCCATCAAATTTGGAAGTCTAAAGCCGATGCTTAACCCCAGCTCTTGGCGTGGAAGATTATTCATGTTAAGTTACCTATTAGTAATTTCCTCAAATTTCTCAATCCTCCATTATCATGTCCTTTTTATGCTAAATTTGAATCTATAAAACATGTTTTTTGGTTTTTCTCTCATGCTCAAAACTTGTGGAATTCCCTTTCTTCTTTGCTTCCCACCCTCTTCAAACATACTTTTAAAATGTTCCTTTGTTCTCCAAAATACCTATATTTTTATATACAAGTGAATTGTTATGAAAAATGAGCTTAAACATGCTATTAAGCCACCACTTGTAGCGAAGTTGGCTGGGGCTTGGGGTTTTCTCCTTTGAGGTCACAGGTTTGACTTCGCTTCATAGTGGGAAAGGTGAGGGTCAATAATATTGTGCCAATGCATGCTTTGCTGACCCAGGGTATATGACTGGACTTTACACTAACCTTTTGCCAAAAATAAATAAATTATCATACTTGTACCATAGAAAAAATAGATCTTCTACTCAAGTGTGCTTGAGGGGTCATCTGTTACCTTTAATGTATCCAATATTGCTTCATGATCAACATTACTAATCATCCATAGTTATTTTGTTCTTGGATTTTCATGATGCTTCAATAACTTAACATTCATTGTTACAACTAGGCACAAATACGTGTGTAAGGTTTTGTGCTTCTCAAAGTCCTTAAATGTAGGAGTGTTTTTCTTTCTAATCATAAATGTTCACAACCAAGTTCCAACAATAACAACTGATCTTGTAGGATATGTGAACCCACCATCATTTATCACAAGTTGTGTTAGATTTTTTTCCTTGAACACATCATTCCAAGAAATAGTATATGTTCTCTCTTCATTCCCATATGGTGCAACAACTGCATAAACATGTCTTGGTTGTATAAGGTATAAAATATGGTCATAGTAAAATGAACTTTCCATTTCAGTTAGTAAAGATGAACGAGATTGATTTAAAGAGGTTAGATATTGTGGAATTTCCATGTATCTACCCACTCACTTGAATCACAATGATCCCACTCACATTTAATACAAATATAACAAAAAAAGCTAAATCTCATTTCAAAATAGTCTAAGTACTTGCATCTGAGCTTTGAAATGAATGCATTTTTTATGATGTTGAGATTATGGATGCACAGTCTCTGAAGCTCTGGAATCTTCAATCGAGGACCCTTGCTAGGAAAGATAATCAACCACACAGAAAATTTTCAAACTTAGGCATGCACAATGGAGATTCTATATTGATCTACATTATGATATTGGATGATTAAAAATGTACAAATGCCCTGAATATATAGGCAAAAGAGAAAACCTAAGATGCATGAGATGTTTCCATGTGTCATGATCTAACAACATGTGACAAAATGTGAACCCTATCTAGGAAATTATTAAATTTTGAGATAAGTTCTATAAGGAAAACTCATCTTCTAGAAGGAATCTTATCCCTACAAACAAGGAAGGGGTCATTACCCCATTATTAAATAATTTATTAAAATGCAACCTATGACTAAATGATATATGACCTAAGTTAACTTATGCTAGTGTAATAATTAAGTTAATTACACTAACACCCCCCATAAGTTCAACTTAGGGAGGAAAATGCAATGATTATGCAAAGATGATGATCGATGATGGGCCCTGACTATGAGGCCATGTTAGGTACCCATGTACATGATAAAGATTCATAAAATCTCCCACAACTGGAGAAAAGGGGGAAACCCAGTGGGAACAAAACCCCTCTCCAAAAAGGAAATGAAAAAGAAAAAAAGATGTGAGATAGGATGGAAAGGATGGAGGACTCCCAAACACCCCCCAAGTACACCATTCGTCACATGGATACAATACAATAGCCCCCCCATAGGGAGAAAATAGAGAGACTATATAGCCCCCCCAAAAGATGATATCACCTACAGAGATGGTAAGTGTCTGAAGAAAAAACAAGATCCAATGTTGACAAACAACTTGTCTCCCTTTCAAAAGAAACATAACCAAGTGCAAGTGTAGGGATGCTTCCCATTCTGGATAGGAGTTGAAGGATGAAGGTGGATGATGATGTCTCTGAACTCTGCTCATGTGTCTCCTTGCTTGATGATGAAGATGCCATAGTCAATGAAGAGGGTGACAAACTAGGACAATGTGGAAACTGATGTTGAACAATATCCAAAGACAGTGTGATGGATATGATGGAGACTTGAGAGCCCCCCTTGAATGAAGTGTCCTAAAAACCACTGAAAGAAGTTTGAAGCAAATCCAATGGTAAATGTTGAAGAAACCTCAAATCCTAAATGGAATGACAGGGCTGAAGTCTCAAAGATGAAATCTCTAAAGAGAAACCAAGTGCCTCCAAGATAGTCTTTGGATTCCTAATCAAGATCAAGGCAGAAGGATGAGGAGACTCAAGAAAACTCTCCAAGGTGGAATCTAAATAGAGGAGTGACATCCCCTCAAGAATTTCCTCCAAACTTGTAGAAGTAGCCAAGTCAGTGATACTTGAAACAAAACCATCATGTGATGTCAAGTCTAGAAAATTGAAGGTGTCCTAATGAATGGTGATAGTGGAAGCCTCAATCAATGACTCTAGACAAGGAATCACTGAATGTGAAGGGATATAAGTGTCTCTGATGGAGAAGAAGCATCTGAGGGAACCTTGTCAACCTCTTCAGAAGATTCAAGGCAATCAACCTCCTACACAACAATATCATCGTGGCGTACCTAATCTGAAGAATAAAATTATGAATCATGACCATCAGGGAATGGTGGAGTATCTGAATCTCCATAGATCTCTCGAAGCTTAATCCAAAGGATGTGAGGACAGTCACAATGATCAATAGCATTCAAAACATCACAATCAACTTGCATAGAAATTATCTCCAATACAGTGTATCTGCTGCAACTCCAAGAAAGTTCATGAATACCTTCACTTGGATGAAGAACTATACCAAATAGATGTGACAAAAAATCAAGTGATTGGAGATGGTGAAAAATCCCATCTCACCATTGTTTATAGTTACCCTTATGCAACATAACCAAAGGAGTATATGCAAGCCCCATAATGAACTTTCTCCAAAAAATACAAAGAAAAATGACCTTCAACAACAAATAGAAGCTTCCAAGGATGATGTGCAACTAAAGTGATGTTACCTAAATCAATTTTTTTTTTCCCAAACTTTAGGATATCCAAGTTATTGAGCAAATGCACCAAACTGAAAAAATCAATGCAAGAGTACCTGGTGTTGAAACTGATCAAGGGGTCTGGATGGATGAAAAGAGCTCTAAAAAATCTTCTTGATGCTATTAGAATCACTGAAATCCGATGAACAGTTGCGAAGATACGAGCCTTTATGTCCAAATTAAGGTTTTGACTTCAATTGGTTGTAGAATTTTCTGCGAGAAAAATTTCATAAAACTGATTTCACCACTGAAAAGTAGATTAAATTCTCTTTTTGACAATATCTTGTTTGCTGAATTTTGATACCATGGGTGAAAGTTCTGATAAAATGAAAAAAATCCTATATGAGGCACTCTGCAGGCTAAATAGGGTTAAAAAATTGGCCCCCGAGCGCTAGCAGGTGGTCGCTGATATGATCAATCCATTATAAGGAAAAAATAAAAGCTCCCCTCCTAGGAGTGGCGGCGGGGTTGTGATCACGGGCGGTGCTGTTGGTAGAAGGGAGGCTTCGCTTGATATAAATGAGGCCCACAGTCTTGTATGTGACCGCTACCTTGAAGGGTAGGGCTAGGTGCAATGAAAGACTCCACTGGTAGTGGATTGGAACCCAACGTCGGTGTTGGACCAGTCAACAAATCCTAGTCGGCATAGACCTCGATCTGGGAGCTCGGTCGGTGCGAGGAACAAAGGCACCGGCAGGAGAATGAGCACGAGCCAACGGGAGAAACACAAAGGCCGGTGAACGGGCCCGATGGGAGTAGATTCCAACGGATGATGTACCAGTGTACTCCCCCTACAACAACAATCAATGTGGCTGACAAAGGCTTTATGTAGACTTGTAAGATATAGGAGTCGACAAAGAAAATAATATATTTGATTTTTTTATGTTGCCAAAAGACAATAAAAAATCAAAAGATATATGCCGACCAAATGATAAAATATATGCAGAAAAAAATACCGATGGATTTAACAAATAAAACCCAAAGTTGATGCTGATATTTTATATGATGATCATGAATGATATATGACTGATGATTTTAAAAAATCATGTCGACGAGATAATAAAATAGTAGTCGCCCCAAATATATATTTTTTGAAACTATAGAAGAAAATATAGCCCACAACATATATATATATTTTTCCAAAATGATATGAAAATAGCCTGAATTTTTTTTTCTGAAAAAAAAAGTGCCTACGACTAATTTTTTTTTTCCTCTGAGGACAACTGACCAGGTGATTTTTTTACTGCAAATTGTACGGATAGTACAGTTGATTTTGCAAACCCAAAAATACCTCTGATAGCTTCTGGGTTGATGTATCCAATTTTGATGAATGGACAGGTGATCCTAGGGTTTCAAGGATTTCTAGAGACAATGGTGAGCTCAGATTTGACTCTATCTACTTAAAAAATCAGCTTGGTCCTCGGGTGGAATCTAGTAGCCTTCAATGAAAACTTTCAATCCTGCAAGAATCTCGCACACCAACTTTCTTGATCAAGGGTTGACATTTCACTGGACAAGCTCTAATACCATGTTGAAATTATGGATACACAGTCCCTGAAGCTCCGAAATCTTCAATGGAGGACGCTTGCCAGGAAAGATAATCAACCACACAGAAAGTGTTCAAACTTAGGCATGCACAATGGAGATTCTATATTGATCTACATTATGAGATTGGATGATTACAAATGTACAAATGCCCTGAATATATAGGAAAAGAGAAAATATAAGATGCATGAGATGTTGCCATGTGTCATGATCTAACAACATGTGAACCCTATCTAGGAAATTATTAAATGTTGAGATAAGTTCTAGAAGGACAACTCATCTTCTAGAAGGAATCTTATCCCTACAAACAAGGAAGGGGTCATTACCCCATTATTAAATGATTTATTAAAATGCAACATAGGACTAAATGATATATGACCTAAGTTAACTTATGCTTGTGTAATAATTAATTTAAATACACTAACAAATCATTCCTTGATTTTCTGAAAATCCAATCTCTCTCCCACTATCCCCTCATCAACCAACCAAAAGAACTTGTGTCATTGAATGTAGTTATTGATTTTTTGACAATCCAATCTCTGATAATACATATTTATATCATTCAACAATAGAACTTGTGCCATTGAATGTAGTGCCACCTCTAATCTTTAGTTGTTCTTTAAATATAGCTCTCTTTATACATGCACTCACTCCATCATGCTCCTGGTTTCCATGCCCATCTTCAAAAAACTCCAAATATGAGGTATAACCCTCTGTGTGTGCATTCTTCTCAACCAACAACACATAGGAGAATTCTTGAATTTACTAGTGAAATTATGTGACCAAATGATATGTTGAACCATTCTAATATATTTTTCTTGCAAGAACTCAATTTTTGTTTAAAACAATATTGCACATACTTTGATGAATGAGATCGGCCCTCACTCATGTAAAAATGGTACTCCTTAACTATCTTCCCGTTCTCTTATGTACTATCAGGGGCATGTTTGTATGTGATGTGAACAAAAATAGCAATATGAATTGAATTCTAATATTGAGATTGGATTTCATTTTTTGGTTGCAATGTGTAGTTTTTTGAAAAAATTGACTACAGAGATAATAGTTCCAATCAGGAAAAAAATCCTTACACATCTTGAAATGTTGATCTAACCATATAGACTTGTGGTTATGTCTTGCATACTTGTAAAAAATATTTTTCTTAAAATTTGAAATAAAATCAACAACACTTACTTCTCTTGTAACTAACTCACATCTAGAACCTTCACCTCCACTCTTCAAATTGTATTTAACTATCTCATATATCTTTTTCTCAACTATTTTATTTCCAAAACCATACTCACTACCCTCATGAATACATGTTACAAACTTTGATAATTCATTACATTACAAACACTTTTCATTTAAACAATCATCTATATAGAAAATACAATCATCATCTATAGCACATAAAAATAAATCTAATAAGTCCCTCGATGACTTTGGTAGTTACATTGCACCACATTCCTATAGCATTTTGTTAGTATGCAAAGTAGAATGAATATTCCATAATAGTTCATTATACATAAAAAACTCCACATGGTATTTGCAAAAACACGTTTTACAAATTTTAATAGGGACACAATAAAATGGCTTACAAGATTCAAATGCCCTTTGTGAGATTTTTAAATTTGGATGTTTCACAAAATTGTTTGTACAATGTTGTTTGACTATATTCTAAGAAATGTTTAGGTTGTGGTGTGCGGTCTTGATCACCAATTCTTAATTTTAAAACATCTTTTACATTGGGTGATACTCTAGATTTAGAGTGCCAAATTTTTTGAATTTCATATTTTTTGGTATTAGTTAGCTTCTTATCAACTCATGGAAGCCTACCACTAAAAGCCCAAGTATCATTCTAAAGAGGACTATGTAGTCTCGATCTTATTGCTAGTGCTTTTGAAAATGTTTTATGATTTAGCCTTAATTCAACACATGTTTCCCTCAATAATCATGCCTTTATTAATTTATTGCTTACTAAAAAAGTTGTTATTACTCTATGAGCAACTCTCTTATCTTTTTCCATACTAGTCTTTCAAATAGAATTGAGTGCTTAAAAATATTTTTAACAATAATGCTATTTTGATCAAACTTTTTGTTTACACAAATCTTCAATTTCTCTAGTAAAGGTCTCATTTTGTATGACTTTAGCAATTGTATAAAAAAATTTCATTGCTCGATTAATGTCTTATTGGAAACGTATTGATTGAAAATTTGGGTCTAGCCCACAACCAATGGTTTGTGATGGATTTTTTCCTTAGAGTTTTTCTATTATATTCTCATCTATTTCAACTAATCATTTTGGAGTCTTGAATGGTTTCCAATTTTATTGGACTCATTATAAAAATATGGATTTATGATTTCATTTTCTTCTTCACAAAGGTCCTCTCTTCTTATGTAATTTGGAGATACATTGAATTTCATTGTTTCGTGTGTGTTATCAATTTCATCAATGCTATGAACGAGTGGATTATGGAGTGCAATTTTAATCTCATGGGGTTGATATCCAAATTAGTGAAAAAAATATTCATGAATTCCTTCTTGTTCTTCTATGATGTTACTCTTATCAATAGGTGTTTCATCACATTTTGCAATATTTTCAATTTCATGTTCAACATTTTTAAATTGTATGTCATGTTCAACATTTTCAAATTCAATATCATAGTCACTTTCAATGCCATTTAAGGGTAAAGAACAGCCTTCTCCTTGAAGATTATCTAAAAAACCTTTTCTTTCAATCCTCTTCCTTGATCTATCTTTGTCCCTACTTGCTTTGATTCCCTCCGCTTGAAATTTCCTCTTTCTTTTGTCTTTACGAAAACTACTACTTCCCATTATACAAATAAAAATAAGTACCTTCATGATTGATAGAACCAACTTTTGTGTAAAAGAGTACCAAAAAAAATAAAATTGTTTGTATTGGACAAAAATCATGACATTCTTGACACCAGAGAGCATGTGGGGATTGTTGGAATTCCCAAAATGGAAATTGGGCCATTTTGTCCACCCAAACAAAAAATTATCTATTTTGTGCTCTAAAATGTATATCCATTTTGTAAGCTTGTTTTCACGATATGAGAAAACAAGCTTTACAAAACAGATATAATTTTGAAAAATAAATACCCATTTTGAACATAACAAATATATGTTATATCAAACAGAAAATGAATTTATAGAAAAAAATATAATATATATTATAATAGTATAGTATTTATATGATGTTATATTATAATATTATATATTATATTAATATTAGGGTAAACCCACAAAACTAGTTTACAATTCCATTGAGGAAGGAAAAATGCATTTTTGGGTAGAAAACACTTTAGGGGGTTTGCTAGAACTAGGAGGGTTCGATAGAACCAGGGGGGTTTGAGTGAACTCCCACTCGAACCCCCTTTAATGGGTTTATTTTTTAATTTCATTAAAGGGAAAACCCCCCTTTTCCCCCCTTCTCCCCCTTTGACACTAAAAATATCCAAAAATTTTCCCTTCAAAGCTTGAGTTGAGGATGAAAATGGAGGAGAATTCATAGACTCAACTGGATGATGGTAGTCCTTGGAACGAGCTATCCAACAAATATAATTTTAATATGTTTTGGTTTTATTATGTATTTATTTTTTAGTTTGATTAAACATAGGTTTTTCACCAAAAATCAAGCTCTCTATTTTGTATATGTGGAAAAATAGCAGATTATCAATTTTTTTGAAAAATATCAGTGCACTAGATATTGATGTCCTTGATCCAGTAAAAAAAAAGAATTTTGATGCATACAAAAAAATTTATGTTGTATACAGTGTGCCTATGTTTGAATTGTAATTAGTTTGACTTCGAAACTTGATTAAGGAAAAAATATTTGATAAAAAACTATGAAACCAAATGAAAGCACTAGATATCGTAGTTACAAATCTAAATTCGAAAAAAAATAGAATTTTATCCTTCATGGAAAAAAAGTTATGTTGTATATGGTGAGCATCACTCATTAAAAATGGTGTTTACTGAAAAAATAGTTTTCAAAGGAGATGGAAAAAGAAGTGCAATCTAATTCCAAGAATTTTGAATTTTTTTTTTTTGAATCTATAGAAAAAATGTCACAAATCACTAGTTTGCATCATCTTCAAATTGCTCACGGTTTAGCTGCTATAGGTCCCGAAAGTGAAGATTTAGTTAGATAAAATCAGTTCAGTGTCCAGTTTGGCCAAAAATTGTAAACTAGTATTGTGGGATCACCCATTAATATATTCTAATATTAGGTTGTATTATAATATTATGGATGAGGTAGGTAGAGAGAGAGAGGGTGGGAGAGATAAATGGATAGAGGGAGGGGTAGGTGGAGAGAGAGGTAGGGTTGGAGGGATGTAGGGAGAGTGGAGATAGAGTAGAGAGGGATAGAGGTAGGGAGGGAGACGTAGAGAGAGGTGGGTAGGTAGAGAGAGAGAGATAGGGTGGGAGGGGTAGAGGGAGAGAGAGGGAAGTAGGGAGGGAAGGATAAAGAGAAGGGTAGGTGGAGAGAGAGGTAGGGTTGGAGGGACAAAAGGGAGAGGGGATATATATATATATATAGAGAGAGAGAGAGAGAGAGAGAGTTTTGGATGAAAGAATGGAGAGGGGAGATGAAATAAGTAGAGAGGGATGAAGGTAGGGACGAAGAGGTACAAAGAGAGAGGTAGTTAGAGAGAGATAGGTAGGGCGAGAGGGATAGAGGGAGGGAGAGAGAGGAGAGGGAGGGAGGGATAAAGGGAGGGGTAGGTGGAGAGAGAGGTAGGGTTGGAGGGATGGAGGGAGAGGGTATATAGAGATAAGTAGAGAGGGATAGAGGTAGGGAGGGATAGGTAGAGAGAGAGAGAGTCGAGTGAGTGGAAACAACTTCCTACACTAATATATGTAGGGGAGAGTAATATATATTTTTTAAATAACTTAAAAAATTATAGATACAAATAGATGCACATTCAAAATACATAAAACAGATAAATTATGCAAACCATAACACAATGATTACATAGAAAAACCCTTTTAGGAAAAAACCCACACTCCAAATACCTATTGTATTATCAACAACAACACAATAAAAATCCGAGCAATGCTCTTTAGGAGTCTTCACACTATGACAATAATCTAGAGTGATTTCAACAACATAACATGATGTCAACAATCTTCAACCTTTCATCATGAAAATGCATTAAGGCATCAAGTATTTATAGTCTTTCAACATGAGGAGAAGGTGTCAAACCTTTTCAAAACCAAAATCCATTCCCAAGTGTGAACATGAGTTCATTATGACATGTTTTCATAACCAAAACCCATACCTATCTCCTCGAAATTAGCCACCACTAAACATGAAATGAGCCTACATGCATGCGATGAGCCTACATGCATGCAAATGCATTGCATATGTAGGCAACCTCATCACATGGGTCCCACTTGTCATAGTTAACTTACAATTTGTCATACATGACTCTTCCACTATCATAATCGGTCATACATTGATATAGCAAGTTTTCATAACCCATTATATAGTAACTTATGATAAATACCACCAAATTAGGCATAAATTTAGGTCCTCAAAAGTGGATGCCTACCTCCACTAAAATAGCTTACACATCGTACATGTCACCTTCCATGTAGGATGCCACCTCACCGATAGGTCCCACAAAGTGACAATAATTTTGGTAGGAAATTAAATTAGGAAATAACTAATTAACATCAAATTATAATAAATCTAGGAATCTAAGGTTGAGACACCCTAATCCCAACATTTTCCCACTAGTCGAAGACCTGTCAAGAGTCATTTGTAATTAACTGCTTAGGGCCCCAAGGCCCATAGAAAAAAAACACTATCTAAAATTCTCTATGCTCATTCATTTTGTTAGTGCATCTAAAACATTCACTAAAGTTTCAACCTTCTCCAAATTCACCTTTCCATCTACCATATCATGAACAAAATGAAATTTAACATCAATGTGCTTTGTTTTGACATGGAAAGTAGGATTCTTTGCAAATAAAATGACACTCTGACTATTGCAACAAATAGTAATCTATCCTACATCTAAACCATATCGGTACAAAATCTCTTAAGCCAAATGGATTCCTTAAAAGCATAAGTAGCTTCCATGTACTCTTCTTCTATAGTGGACAAAGTGACTACAACCTACCACTTACTCATCAAATTGATAGCACCAGCAAACAACATAAACACATAACCACTGGTGGATCTTATATTGTCAATATCACGTGCCCAATTCAAGTCCACCTATCCATGAATACTCATTTAATGTCAAGATATAGTAGGATAACCATGAAAACATAGGGAATACTTGGAAGTACCTTGCAAGTACCTAGAAACTCTCTTCATTGCATCCCAATGTACCCATCTAGGATTAGTCATAAACCGACTAAGGAATCCCATTGCTTGGGAAATGTATGGTCTTGTACAGACCATAGCATACATTAAACTACCAATAACACTCACATATAGTACTATAGTCATGCCCTCAATCTTACTAGGAGATTTTGGACAATATTTCACATAAAGATTCATCCCTTGCATTACAAGAGAAACCACTTGTTTGCAATCTATCATGCTAAATATCTCTAACATTGAGTTCGCATACTTAATCTAGCTTAATCAAAGCTTTTTGTTAGCTCTATCTTTTCTAATCTCCATTCCTAGAATATACCTAACAAAACCTAGGTCTTTCATCTCAAACTATGTTGACAACTGAGACTTCAAATTTGAAATCATGCTTTTACCATTCCCAATAAACAACATATCATCTACATATAGAATAATAATGAAAATATGACCATTATTAGATTTGAAATACACACAATGGTCATATTTAGATCTCAAAAATGTCAATGACAACACATATGTGTCAAAATTATGGTACCACATTCTAGGAGATTGTTTCAAACCATACAAAGACTTTTTTAATTTGCAAACCATATTTTCTTTACCTTTAACCATGAAATTCTCTCGCTGTGGCATATAAATATCTTCCTTCAAGTCATCATGAAGGAACACTATCTTCAAATCCATTTGTTTCACTTCTAGACTATGCACTAATGCAAGTGATAATAGGAACTGGATAGATGTCAACTTTGCAATAGGAGAGAATATCTCACTATAGTCAATTCCCTCCACATGAGAATATCCCTTAGTGACCAATCATTCCTTATGCTTCTCAACACTGCCATCATAATCACACTTCTTCTTGAACACCATTTACAACCAACATGTTTATGTGCATCAGGTAAGGGCACCAAATCCCAAGTATTATTTTTCTTCAATGCAACCATCTCTTCATCCTTTTCATCTAGGAATTTTCATCACTAATAGCCATAGCCTCTTTAACAATCCTAGGCTCATTAGTGTTAGCAATCAAAGTAAAAATGCAGCTGGAATCCAATAAGGAATAACCAAACCTTTTCGGTTGTTGCCTAACACACATAGACCTCCTTAATTGCTAAGGTTGAGGTTCTTCTTCTTTAGAAATTTCAAAGCTACTTGAGCTCTCCTCCCCATCAAGTCCAACAAGAGTGCATAGTTCACCTTTCATCGAAGTAGGTGAATCTGAACTACCTCCTTTTGTTTCTCCTCTTTCTCTGGCTAGAACTCAAAAGTGGAAGGTTTCATCTCTTTGAAAATTATACTTTTACTATAGAGAATTTTTTGGCCACTAGATCCAAAAGCTTATACCCCCTGACACCAACACCATAGCTAATGAAGATACATTTAATCACCTTTTTCTCCAATTTAGACCTCTTCTTAAGAAAAAAATTAGTGTAATCTTCACAACCAAAAACTATTAAATGTCTCATCGAAGGATTTTTAATAGAACACACATCCATGGGTGTCTTTTCAACAAGATCCAATGTAGGATATCTTATTGAAAATGTGTTTTCATTAATGTCAAAAGGGGATCAAATGTTGGTTTTGATCCTAATGTTGTCAAAAGTTGATCAAAAGGTAGATGGATCTGATCCTAAAGATGATTGTTGGCATTAATGTTGTGTCATTGATGCAAAGAAGAGCTTGGAATAATGATAGATTGGTTGGTTGTGTGCTCAAGTGATGTACTTGTATGTGTACGATGATCTC
The DNA here is from genome assembly GCA_007258455.2 of Sequoia sempervirens. Taxonomy (NCBI): domain Eukaryota; kingdom Viridiplantae; phylum Streptophyta; class Pinopsida; order Cupressales; family Cupressaceae; genus Sequoia; species Sequoia sempervirens. The sequence goes on along the minus strand of VDFB02081037.1, from coordinate 11,239 downwards.
TGAAGGAAGAAAAAGAATGTACTACTAGAGAGAGGATAAGTATGTTTAAGAGTTGAGTAGGTTATGTAGATGTGTTGTCTAGGTTGTTGCAATGTTGTCCTGCTGATGCAGTAGGAGGTAATCTAGAAGGAATGACGTGTCAGGTTGCTAATACATGTTGATGTTTTGGAAGAGATGTAGTAAAGTTGTTATACTTTTCATAGGTTGCAAAATGTTTTCACAAAGTTGCAATGATGCCCAAAAGTTGTCTTTTTTTTACAACTTGCATCTCCAAGTGTGTGAGTGAAAATCTAATGGGAGATATGTTATGGGTTTTCTGAGAGGATTCCAAAATGATATTTTGCAGGTTTGAAGGTGGCAGTAAGTGCTCAGAAAAGATTTATTTTTCCTCTCAAGTGATACTAGGATTTATCACTTAAATCTCATGGTTGTTGCAATCATGGTGATTAGAAAGGATTCTATTTTGTTGGTGACATGTGTTTGGCGGTTGTAGGGAGCTTAAGTAATGAATTAAGCCCGTTATGTTTGTCACATGACCGACCCATCACATCTTGGCAACTAGTTGACGAGGTCCGAGGTTCACATCGGTGTGATAGGAACTTTTCAGTGGGACTTATCTTTGTGGTTGGTAAGTTAGAGGTTTCCAAAACTTCATAATCCTTGACTTGAGGTTCTAATGTTCTAATCTTCCATGATCGCTTGATATTGTAAGGAGAGCTTTATCGATGTGAGTGAATGTTATCGGCGGGACCTAAGATTTTGTTCCCCTGACTCAGTGATGTGAAGGTTTTGTTCAAGGTGGGACCCAGTCATAATGAGGTTGCTGAAAATGATGATGAAGAAAATGCATGGCGTGATGATATTGGGAAAATGGTAATCCACATCCTTGTGGATTATGGAGCTGTGATGTGGCAATGACGGGAACATGTGACAATAACATGTGGACCCCACATTGGAATGATGTATTTGGTGTTGTTTTCATCAAAGTGAAATACTATCATCGGTAGGACTCTTAAGGCAGTCTCTTCGATGTGATGATAATATTCTTTATCGGGCGGACAAAGTGATATTGCTAGGACTGTAAAGCTATTCTCTACAATATGGAAATGGGAGAATGTAATGCTGATCAGTGGGACCCAGTGTAGTATGGTGAAAAGTGAGATGGTATGAGGAATGGTAATGTACAATCAGGGAGTGAATGAAAGGATGACACGTGGCGATCATTTGGTGGTTGATCTTTGCATTGTTGTTGCAAAATCAACACTAATCTTTTAGTCAACAAGAGTACAACTATCTGAAGATTGGAGTCTCTTCATCAAAGAGACAACGTGGTTTCAATGGGAGTTCATTTCATGTCCCCTCGATACAAAAAATTCATGATGATGGAAGATGTATAGTGTCATGGTGGGACTCGACAGGAAGGCGACAAAGGTGAATGGTGATGTGCAACTAGGTGGCGGTTTGTGATTGCTCAATATACCAACTCACATTGATGTTGTGAGTTGCATGGAAATGACATGGATGACAGATGGCATGTGTGTGGGTTCGTGTCTTTAAAAGTGGTATTAGAGAGAAAGGTGAACATCAGTGAGTTTAAGATGGTAGTCCCTTCAACAACAACATGTGATGTTCTAATGGTGATCATTAGTCAGTGGAGATCGACGATGGAGATTTGAAGACCATTTATCGAATGGTTGGGTCTTTAAGGTGCTAAGAGGAATGGAGTGTTGGAATGTGATGTTGATTATTTTCAATAATGGTTGTCATTGATGTCAACATATCTTGGTTGACTGATTCAGATACTTTGGTGATCTGGATTGGCGTGCTCCAAATGTTGTATTGAGATGATCTATCTTTGGTCATCCTTGTCTTGGTCCCACTCATTTTGTAACATAATGAGACACACTCTTATGGATCCAAACTAATTTGGAAATTGGCTAATATGCCCCAAAACAATGTTTACATTGTAACGTGCATATTCTTTTTTTTTTTGGTTCCACATATCATGGTAGCATGTTGATTTGAGTGAGGAGGTTCTGATTGGTCCACATTTCATTCCTTTCCACCATGGGAATTTTTTGTGGTGACCTTATTCAAATTGTGTTTGGCTGACTTAGGAGATTATGAAGACATTGTGTTTGGCTAACTTAGGAGTTTATGGAAGCATGAAATGGTATACGTAAAATTTTATTCTATTCGATGAAAGAAAGTATGATGAATGTGAAATTCTAGACATTGTGAAGTATGTGAAATTATATGATTGGATGCAACAAATAGTGAGATTCTATTTGGTGTCATTGTTGGTGACAATTATTTCAGTGGTTCCGTTTCATCATTCTTCTGGCAGTGAGTCATTTTCTATTTGCAGTGAGCCTTCCTCTCTTAGCAGTGAACCTTTCACTTTTGGCAATGAGACATTTTATCTTTGGTTGTAATAACCAAGTAATGAACCCATCGGTAGTGAGTCTTACCTGCAGTAAGCCCTTGTAAAAATCACCTTACTTGGTGTCACCTTAACCAGTGTTTTTTATAATTGAGAATTAGCATTCTTTGTGGTTTTTCCCTTCTTGGGTTTCCACATAAATTCTGGTGTTCATTGTGCATGGTGTTGTTGTGTGCTTTCATGTTCATATCTATTAGATTATTTTCTGATTGATTTAATTTTGCTCTAGATTAATTAAATTAGAGAAAATTGTTTTATAATAACTGATTCACCCCTCCTCTTAGTTATCCAGATTGTTCAACAATTGGTATTAGAGCTTTTCTTCCTTGAAGAAGAGCTTAACCACTTGGGGTAGATCTAATGGCACATAAATTGACAATTCTTGTGTTTGAGGGATCTGACTACAATTTCTAGAAAGTGTAGATGAGAGGTTATCTGATCTCTCTAGGCTACAAGACTTGGAAAAAAATTGAGAAAAAATATGTTTCATTGGCAACCGGTCCTAGTTCCGCAGATGAGATTTTAGCCTATGAAGAAAATGAAAAATCAAGTTATGCAATCTTTAGTGCTTTGTCTAAGACTGAGTTAAAAAAAGTTATTTCATTAGGCACCACTTATGAAGTTTGGGAAAAGTTGAAAGAAATCTATGAAGGAAATGATAGAGTCAAATTATCAAAGAAGTTGACACCTAAGCATAGATATGAAAACTTGAGGATGGAAGAAGGTGAGGATATAGTAAGATACTTTTAGAGAGTTGACAGTACAGTAAATGAAGTCAAAAATCAAGGAGGCACTCTGACAAATGAAGACGTAATGGAGAAGATTCCGATGACCCTACCAGAGAGTTACAGTGACTAGATCTCAAACATTGAGGAAGTTTATGATCCAAAGAAATTCACTAGAGAGCAACTATTTGGCACCTTGACCGCATTTGAGATGAGGAAATTTGGAAAAGAAAAGGAGAAATGTGAAAGAACCTTCAAAGCCACAAAGATAGAAGAAGATCCAAATGATGAAAGTTCATATGAGTTTGAAGAAAAATTCACAAGGAAACTAAAGAAAGGTACCAACAAGTACAAAGGTATGTTGCCTCTTAAATGCTTTAGATACGGAAATATTGGTCATTTAGCAACTAAGTGTTTAGAAAAAGGAACAAGGATTTTTTTTAAGAAGATCAATAAGAAGGCCTATTATGTTAATGAGAATACCGACATCTCAGATGATGAATCAGATCATGAGGATTGTTTGTTTTTGGTAGAAGAGGATGAACCTAGATTTGATATCTCTAATATTTTTCTGAAATATAATGATAACACTAAAGCCGCATTATTTGTTACAAGAAACACAGATGAATGGCTGATTGATAATGGATGTTTGAACCATGTGACCAGTGATAAAAGTAAGTTTGTGAAGATTGAGAATTATGATGGAGGTTATCTTAGATTTGGAGATGATAAAACAACATAGATTGTTGGAATTGGTTCTATTACCTTTGATGGAAAACATAACACTAACAATGTTTACTATGTGAGTGGTTTATATCATAATGTTATGAGTGTTGGAAAAATGTGCAAAATTGGCTATAATGTGGTGATTCAGGATGATGGTTGTGAGATCAAAAGTTGTTATTACAGTTGGAAAAAGAACAAGTGGGAATATGTATCAACTAGAAGGAGATACACAAATATGCTTATTTTCTCAGTCCAATGGCAACTGGCTTTTTCACCAAAGTATGTGTCACATCAACTTTGACAATTTGGTAAGGATAAGTTCAACAAGAGTAGTAAGAGATTTTCCAAGACTTACCAAACCAGACAACACTATCTGCAAAGGATGTCAAGAAGGAAAGTAGACCAGAGAAACATTCCTAAGAAAAGAAGAATCATCTACCGGTTTGTTAGACCTTGTACACACTGACCTATGTGGTATGAGCAAAAAAAGATATCTACAATGTGAGATATATTTCATGCTTTTAATAGATGATTATTCCAGATTAACCTGGGTTGCATTTTTAAGAGAAAAATTAGAGGCTTTAGAAAAAAATCAATAATTTCAAGGCAAGAGTTGAGAATGAAGTTGATAGAAGAATCAAGTGTTTAAGATATGTAGAGGAGGAGAGTTTACTTCTGATGAATTCAACAAATTATGTGAAAAACATGGTATTAAAAGATAACTATCTACCCCTAGAACACCTCAACAGAATGGTGTAGTGAAAAGAATGAACCAGATAGTTCAAGTAGCAACTAGAACAATGATCAATGAAGCAGGTTTACCACAGGTGTACTGGAGAGAAGCAATACACACAACAATTTACACTCTTAATAGAATACTATTCTAGAGGAAATATGGAAAGACATCATATGAGCTATGGCATGGAGGAGCTCCCAAAGTAAAGTACTTCAAAAATTTTGGAAGCAAATGCTACATCCAAAGAGATGAGGAAAATCTTGGAAAGTTCAACAATAGAGTAGATGAAGACATATTTTTGGGTTACTCTACAAGAAGCAAAGCATATTGGTGTTACAACAAGAGATTGAACAAGATAGTTGAAAGTGCAAATGTGAAAGTAGATGAAGATATTCAGAGAAATCTTGACATGCATATTGAATATGAATCAAATGACCCAGATGACAAAGAAAAGAAGGATAAGAAAGAAGAAGAGATAGAGGAGGCTCTGGTAACTACAACTAAAACTCTAAAGAATGTCTAGAAAAACCACTTAGAAAACCATATTATTGTAGATGCGAATAAGGGAATTGTCACAAGAACCAAAACAACTAAAGAGTAGGTATTATTGTGTCTACTCTTGGAAATTGGGCCAAAGACTGTGGAAGAAGCATGCAATGATCAAAATTGGGTGAAGGCAATGAAAGAAGAGATTGATCAGATAGAGAAAATTTAGACTTGGGAACTTGTGCCCAAATTGGCAGACAAAAACGTAATTGGAACAAAGTTAGTATTTCGAAACAAGCTAGATGGAAATGAAAAGGTAATGAGAAAAAAGGAAAGATTGGCTTGCAAAGGTTACACTCAGGTCAAAGGTATTGATTTTGAAGAAACATATGCCCCTATTTCCTAAATGGAAGCAATCTAGATATTCTTAGCTTTTGCAACTTTTAAGGATTTCAAAATCTATCAAATGGATGTAAAATTCGGATTCTTGAATGGACAACTGAAGGAAGAAGTCTACATTAAGCAACCAGAGGGATTCAAGTACAAAAGTGACTCAAATGCTATTTGTAGGTTGAATAAAGCTTTATACGAATTAAAGCAGGCACCTAGAGCCTGGTATGGAAGATTAGATAAGTATTTGGTTGGACAAGGATTTCAAAAGGGATTTGATAACAATAATTTATCCTACAAAATTAGCTTAGATCAAATGTTGATTGTTGTGGTTTGCTTTTTGGAGGAAATAATGATATGTGAAAAACATTCGCAGATGAAATGCAGAAGGAATTCAAAATGTCTATGATAGGTGAGTTCAATTTATTTCTTGGACTACAAGTAAATCAAAACAACAAAGGAATTTTCATTTCTCATTCCAAGTATACCAAAGAATTATTGAAGAAGTTTGGGTTGGAGAACTCCAAACTGGTTTGTACACCTATTGTTACCATATGCAAGTTGAAAAAAGAAGATAATTCACCTAAAGTTGATGCAAGTATGTACAGGTCAATGATTGGAGGATTGTTATATTTGACTGCTACTAGACCAAACATTATGTATGTTGTTTTTTTAGTAGCTATATTTCAGTAAGAACCAAAGGAATAACATGTTGTTGCAGTAAAAAGAATCTTTAGATATTTGAAGGGTACAAAAGATATAGGGTTATGGTATCCAAAAGACTCAGATTTCACTTTGACAACTTATATTCATGTTGATTGGGATAGATGTGTTGATAACATGCGAAGCACAAGTGGTGGAGCTTATTTTCTTGGCTCCTGATTGGTTGCTTGGTCAAGTAAGAAACAAGATTATGTATCTTTATCTACTACTGAAGTTGAATACATTGCAACATCCTCATGTTGCACTTAGTTACTGTGGATGAAACAAACATTGAAGGACATTGGCATATCATTTGATGAACTGATCTCAATTATGTGTGATAATACCAGTGCAATAAACATTTCAAAGAATCTGGTACAACACTCTAAAATAAAACATATATGCATTAAATATCATTTCTCGAGAGAGAAGGTTTTGGAAAATGAGGTAAAACTTGAATATGTACATACAATAGAGTAGATTGCAGACATTTTCACAAAACCATTGAGCAAAGATACTTTAGAGTATCTCAGATAGAAGTTAGGGGTTCTACCCCCTCCTAGTCTACAATAATGTGCACTAGGGTGTGCATTGGTCTAGAATATTACATGTTCACTCTTATCTAGATCAATGCTAGGAGGCTTCCTCATAGGGGGAGTGCAGTAAGTTTTTCAGGGGGAGCTTTTCCCTTTGTCCTTGATGTAAAAGGGGGAGAAGAAAAGAAGACAAGAAGATATTGATATTTGAGTTGTTTGGTTTGTTGTTGATGGATGTTGCCATCAATGACAAAGGGGGAGATTGTTGGAATGTGATGCTGTTGATTGTTGTCATTAATGGTTGTCATTGATGTCAACATATCTTAGTTGATTGATTTTGATGCTTTGGTGACCCAGTTTAGCGTGCTTCAGATGTTATGTTGAGATGATCTATTGTTGGTCGTGCTTGTCCTGGTCACACTCATTTTGCAACATAATGAGACACACTTATGGGTCCGGATTGATCTGGAAATTGGCTAATGTTCCCTAGAACATTATTTGCATTGTAAAGTGTATATTCTATTTTTTTGGTTTCAAATATCATGGTAGCTTGTTGATTTGAGTGAGGAGGTTTTGATTAGTCCACATTTCATTCCTTTCCACTATGGGAATTTTTTTTGGTGACCTAATTCAAATTGTGTTTGGCCGACTTAGGAGATTATGGAGACATTGTGTTTGGGTGACTTAGGAGTTTATGGAAGCATGAAATGGTATAAGTAAAAGTTGATTCTGTTCGATGAAATCAAGTATGATGAATGCAAAAATCTATACATTGTGAAGCATGCAAAATTATATGACCGAAGGTAGTAGATAGTGAGACTCTATCCAGTGTCATTGTTGGTGATAGTTATTTCAGCGGTGGATTCCCTTTCATCATTCTTCTAGTAGTGAGTTGTTTTATGTTGGTAGTGGGCCTTCCTCTCTTGGCAGTGGGCCTTTCTCTTTTGGTAGTGAGCCTTTTTATCTTTGGCTGTAATAGCCGGGCAATGAGCCCACTGATAGTGAGCCTTACTTGCAGTGAGCAATTTGGTAGTGAAACCTTGTAAAAATCACCTTAACCAGTGTTTTTATAATTGAGAATTAGCATTCTCTGTGGTTTTTCCCTTCTTGGGATTCCATGTAAATTCTAGTGTTCATTATGCATGATGTTGTTGTGTGCTTTCATGTTCATATCTATTAGATTATTTTCTAATTAATTTAAGTTTGCACCAGATTAATTAAAGTCAAGAAAATTATTTTATAATAATTGATTCATCCCCCACTCAGTTATCCAGACTATTCAACATGGAGAACATAGGTTCATGGTGTGAAGGTAGGAGATCAATGGTTTGAATTCAAAGATGAAAAAATCTATAATGGCTACGATAGTGTGAACGAGGGTTTGGACTACAAACCGACATAGAGGAAGGAATTAATTGGTCTAACTGCACCAACAACCAATATAAATGAAGATTTGATCTTCAAGACAATATCACAAATTGTAGAGGTGATTGAGATTGAATCAGATCGAATGGACCTAGTCATAATGACGTTGCTAAAAATAATGATGAAGCAGACGCATGGCGTGATGAGATTGGGAAAATGGTAATCCACATCCTTGTGGATTATGGAGCTATGATGTGGCAATGACGTGGACATGTGACAAAAATGTGTGGACCCCACATTGGAATGATGTATTGGGTGTTGTTGTGTTCATCAGAGTGACATACTATCATTAGTAGGACTCTTAAGATAGTCTTTTGGATGCAATGATAATATTCTTTATCAGGCAGACAAAGTGATATCACTAGGATTGTGAAGCTAATCTCTACAATATGGCAATGGGAGAATGTAATGCCAATAAGTGGGACCTAGTGTAGTATGGTAAAAAGTGAGATGGTACAAGGAATGGTAATGTACATTCAGGGAGTGTATGAAAGGATGACACGTGGCGATCATTTGGTGGTTGATCTTTGCATCATTGCTACAAAATCAACAATAATTTTTGGTCAACAAGAGTATGAATATTTGAATATTGGAGAATCTTCATCAAAGAGACAACATGGTTTCAATGGGAGTTCATTTCATGTCCCCTTGACACAACAAATTCATGACGATGGAAGATGTATAGTGTCATGGTGGGACCCGACAGGAAGGTGACAAAGGTGAATGGTGATGTGCAACTAGGTGGTGGTTTGCGATTGCTCAATATACCAACTCACATTGATGTTGTGAGTTGCATGGCAATGACATGGATGATAGATGGCATGTGTGTGGGTTTGTTTCTTTCAAAAGTGGTATCGGAGAGAAAGTTGAAAATCGGTGAGTTTAAGATGGTAGTCCCTTCGACAACAACATGCGATGTTCTAATGGTGATTGTTAGTCAATGGAGATCGATGATGGAGATTTGAAGAGCATTTATCAAATGGTTGGGTCTTTAAGGTGATGAGATGAATGGAGTGTTGGAATGTGATGTTGTTGGTTGTTTTCATTAATGGTTATCATTGATATCAACATATCTTGGTTGATTGATTCTAATACTTTGGTGATTTGGATTGGAGTGCTCCGGATGTTGTGTTGAGATGATCTATCTTTGGTCATTCTTGTCTTGGTCCCACTCATTTTGCAACATAATGAAACACACTCTTATGGGTCCAGACTGATCTAGAAATTGGCTAATGTGCCCCTGAACATTGTTTGCATTGTAATGTGTATATTCTTTTTTTTTTGGTTCCAGATATCATGGTAGTGTGTTGATTTGAGTGAGGATATTATGATTGGTCCACGTTTCATTCATTTCCATTGTGGGAATGTTTTGTGGTGACCTAATTCAAATTGTGCTTGGCGGACTTAGGAGATTATGAAGACATTGTGTTTGTCCAACTTAGGAGTTTATGGAAGCATGGAATGTTATAAGTAAAAGTTGATTCTGTTCAATGAAAGCAAGTATGATGAATTTGAAAATCTAGACATTGTGAAGTATGTGAAAGTATATGACCAGATGCAAAAGATAGTGAGATTCTATCTGGTGTCATTGTTGGTGACAATTATTTCAATGGTGGATTCCCTTTCATCATTCTTCTAGTAGTGAGTCATTTTCTATTTGCAGTGAGCCTTCCTCTCTTGGTAGTGGGCCTTTCTCTTTTGGCAATGAGCCTTTTTTATCTTTGGATATAATATCTAGGCAGTGAGCCCATTGGTAATGAGCCCTTATAAAAATCACCTTAACCAGTGTTTTTATAATTGAGAATTAGCATTCTCCGTGGTTTTTCCCTTCTTGGGTTTCCACGTAAATTCTGGTGTTCATTGTGCATGGTGTTGTTGTGTGCTTTCATGTTCATATCTATTAGATTATTTTTTGATTGATTTAAGTTTTCTTCATATTAATTAAATTCAAGAAAATTGTTTTATAATAAATGATTCACCCCTCCTCTTAGTTATTTGGACTGATCCACAATTGGTATTAGAGCTTTGGTTCCTTGAAGAAGAGATTAACCGCTTGGGGTAGATCCAATGGCACACAAACTGACAATTCTTGTGTTTGATGGATCTGACTACAATTTTTGGAAATTGTAGATGAGAGGTTATCTAATCTCTCTAGGCTACAAGACTTGGAAAATAGTTGAGAAAAAATATGTTGAACCAACAACCGGTCCTAGTTCTGTGGATGAGATTTTAGCCTATGAAGAAAATGAAAAATCAAGTTATGCAATCTTTAGTGATTTGTCTAAGACTAAGTTAAAAAAAGTTATTTCATTAGGAACTGCTTATGAAGTTTGGGAAAAGTTGAAAGAAATCTATGAAGGAAATGATAGAGTCAAATTATCAAAGAAGTTGACACCTAAGCGCAGATATGAAAACTTGAGAATGGAAGAAGGTGAGGATATAGCAAGATACTTTTAGAGATTTGACAGTATAGTAAATGAATTCAAAAATCAAGGAGGCACTCTGAAAGATGAAGATGTAGTGGAGAAGATTCTGATGACCCTACTAGAGAGTTATAGTGACTAGATCTCAGCCATTGAGGAAGTTTATGATCTGAAGAAATTCACTAGAGAGCAACTATTTGGCACCTTGACCGCATTTGAGATGAGGAAATTTGGAAAAGAAAAGGAGAAATGTGAAAGAACCTTCAAAGCCACAAAGATAGAAGAAGATCCAAATGATGAAAGTTCATATGAGTTTGAAGAAAAATTCACAAGGAAACTAAAGAAAGGTACCGAAAAGTACAAAGGTATGTTGCCTCTTAAATGCTTTAGATGTGGAAAGATTGGTCATTTGGCAACTAAGTGTTTAGAAAAAGGAACGAGGATTTTTTTTAAGAAGATCAATAAGAAGGCCTATTATGTTAATGAGAATGCCGACATCTCAGATGATGAATCAAATCATGAGGATTGTTTGTTTTTGGTAGAAAAGGATGAACCTATATTTGATATCTCTAATATTTGTCTAAAATTTAATGATAACACTAAAGCCGCATTATTTGTTAAAAGAAATAGAGATGAATGGTTGATTG
>VDFB02081035.1:25143-43422 GCA_007258455.2 Sequoia sempervirens | reverse complement strand
AGCACCTTGATACTTCAATTTTCCAGACAACTTCTTGCAGGCTTCACATTTTCTTACATATGTAAAAGAGTCATTAAAAACCTTTGACCAGTAATAACATATGTAGCGGATATCATCAGATAAAATTGAAAAAGATGACATTTGGAAAATTGCATTTAAGACAAAACAGGGACTTGTTGAGTGGTTGGTCATGCCCTTCGGCTTTGCAATGCACCAACTACATTTATGAGAGTCATGAATGATGTCTTTCATCCTTTTATTGATGATTTTGTCATAGTCTATCTAGATGATATTCTTGTATTCAATTGATCTACAACAACCATTTGAGATCTACATTTACCAACCTACAACAACCATTCGGTCGAGATAGATGCAAGTGGATTTTCCATGGGAACAAGGCTAATGAAATGAGGTAAACCAATCTACTATCACTCTAAGACCTTTCCAGGTGCAGTAATTAACTATCCTACTTATGATAAGGAACTTTATGCATTAGTTCAAAGTGTTAAAAATTGGAAACAATACTTAATGGGGAAAGAAACTGTAATCCACATTGATCACCGACCACTTTAGTACTTGCATTCATAGTCTAAACTACAACAAAGTTGGAACTTTAGGTGGATGGGTTTTCTTCAATAGTTTCATTTGGTAATTAAGTACAAGAAAGGTGCCCATAACAAAGTAGCAGATATGTTGTCTAGGCCTCCTATTATGAATGTTTTGATTATCCTTAAAGGTAGTTCCATGGTACATGAAAGTTTTCAGGAATAATATGCTAATGATCAAGACTTTAAGGAAATCTATTCAACTCTAATTGCAGGAAAACATATAGAAGAAAAAGATTATTATTTGTAGGAGAAACTGTTGTATCACTTGGGAAAGTTTTGTATTCCAAAAGATGAACAAGCATAGGTAATCAGAGAAGCACACACCTCATTGATTGTAGGACATTTTGGGGTAAGCAAAACAATCACTCAACTGTAGAAGTATTGTTACTGGCCTTGTATGCAAGAAACTGTAATTAAGTATATTAGAGGTTGTGTCTTGTGTGCAACAAGTAAACCTAGTAATAGAAAATTGGGGTTGTACACACCTCTACCTGTACCATCCCATCCATGGGAAAGTGCATCAATGGACTTTGTCAGGGGGCTACCAATGTCTAGGAAGGGACATGATTACTTGTTTGTAGTAGTTGATTGGTTTAGCAAAATGTGTATTCTAATGCCTTGTAAACAATAGGTCAATGTTGAACTAACAACTTAGATGTACTTTCAATATGTATAGGTTCATTTTGGGTTACCTACTTCTATTATATTGGATCGAGATTCTCAATTTTTGTCAGCTTTGTGGGGACTCATGGACACCAAACTAAAGAAGAGTAGTACCTTCCATCCACAGAACAACATACAGACAAAGGTAGTAAACATGCTAGTTGTGCATCTGCTCATAGGTTATTGTAGCAAACATCTAAAGCTATGGGATGAGAGTCTTCATTATGTGCAACATGCTTACAACCATATGAAACACTCTTCTACAAAGAGGTCTCCTTTTGAGACTTGCTTTGGTTATGTTCCAAAAACACTGATAGACTTTGCTTTTGGGAAGGACGATGTTGAAGATGGACACCATGATGCAAAGAAGGCTTTGAAGTTCATCCAAAATTCCAGCGATTCATTGGCCAGTGGAAGCATAGTTAGAGAAGAGTCTGACCAAATATAAGGATGCGACACGATAAGCATCGTAGCAATCACCATTTTCTAGGTTGGAGATAGAGTTTGGTTACATATCCAGCAAGGGAAAAGAGTGAAAGGTGAAGGAAGGAAGCTCAAGCTGATTTTGTATAGTCCTTTGAGATCTTGGAAAGAGCCGGGAACCAATGCCTTCGCCTTAATGCCTTCCTCCATACATGCACATCTATTTAGTTGTCAATGTTGAGAATTTTGAAGTTGTATGAACCTCTAATAATACTGGATGAAGACACAGACATTTAGGTTCCATCAGTTGATGATCTTTTACCAGAGTACATGTTAGAGCTACCAAAGTATGTCATCTTAGATAGGAAAGTTAGGACTTCACGAAGAGGAGTTCGTTGAGTACCTCAGAGTGGGATTGAAAGGGATGAATCCAAGCAAGGAAAGATGGATGGAGATTGGTAAAGTGAGGGAACTTTTACCCTCACTTACTTTCTGAGTAATCAAGCTTTCAGAGGTCCAAAAGCTCTCAAGTGGGGAGGACTGATCTGGAGGATCTTCGTCAAAATTTGAAGTTTCTCATTTGTCTCCAGAATTGATCATCATAAAAGAAAGGAATCCTAACTCCAACGCAACTTGAATGGAGTCAATTAGAGTTACAACGCTCAAGATATGCTTGGTCAAACCTCAGTCAACTCAGGGACTTAGGCTGAAAAAGGTCAAAATTCAAAGTCTTCAAAAGTGGTCAAAGCTTGCATCAACATGAAGAGCTTGTTGAGAGCTTTTTGGCAACATTCATTTCGTGTCAAATAGAGTTGTATGTGTGAGATACAGCTGGTCAAAGTTTAAGTCAAAATGGGTTGACCATGCTAACGTCAGCATGATACGTGGATGCACAGTAACAGCTGATGATGACGTGGACCAATCCAACAGCGACATGTGGCATTGCATACATAGTTGGCACTAATCAATTACAAGTTGACACGTGGCATCCTATGGCGATGATAGCAAATGATGAGGGTGCCATGTGCTAATCCCAGTGGTATGCGTGGCACCTAGTCAAAATGACATTTTGTGCTTTCGGTAAAATTTTTTATTTTTAAGATATGTTTGATTTTTCTTTTGGGTTGTGCAAGTAGAATAGGGTTTCTAGGTTATTAATCTTTTTTTTTGGCGTGTGGCTTTGGATTGGAGCTCCCAAAAAATTTCTTCTTTTGAAGCAACAAAAAAATTGAGCTTTTAGTTTTTAGTTTTGTTGAAGCTTTTTCTTAGTTTAATTTAGCCTCTTCATTTTCTAGTTTAGTTAGTTGCTAAATTTTAAGTTTTAGTTTGGTTTTTAATCTCTCGTGCTATCTTAGTTTTTGTATCTTTTCATTGGTCCAAGATAGTTTTGAGAAACTACTAATGTGTGGTTTTGTAGGTTTCGAATGTCTAAGGATTTATTTTTGGAACCACAATATTGTTTGTTTTAGATTAGATAACATTTTTATTTGGTGCTTAAAATGAATGATTGTCTTCTTTCACGTAGATTTAATTAGGGGGTAAATGAATCACTGTTTTAGTGTTTGAAGGATGGTAGGTATTATTCTCTCACCTTGTGCAAACTCGGTGATTAGAAAGCCAGACCCATCTATTTTTGTGTTCACCCATTAGAGGGTCTACCTTGGTGGGAAAAATTACTCACCCCAAGGGAACGAACCAAGCAATAATGGGCTAAAGCTGAGTCCTTCCAAACCGCTATATAAATTTGTGATTGCAAGGAAAGTTTACAATCAATGGGAAGTGGTGTGTGATAGCCCTCCCCTAGTATCTTTATGGTGTGTAAAACCCTTTTTCTAAGGGATATGAGACCTCTCGAGGGAGTTTATCACAACACCCCTTGAACCAGATGCCCTTACTAGACACCTCTTGTTTGTAGAAGACAAAATCCTTCTATTTGTTGGTACAAGAGGTTGGACCTCTGAAGCCGTCCCACACACTTGTGGTTCTTTATAGAAAGAAAATTCCTCTTTAGGGAATTTAGAACTTGGTATGCTCGAGAAGTGAGTGCCAATTAAGGGGGATCCAGTGTTACCAAGTTCCTAGGATATTTTCTTTGAATAAGCATGGCTAGAGAAATCCAAGTGGGAACTCAACGAATATTGTCCTTGCCTACCTTAAGATTCATGCTTGTGTTTTTAAAAATCAAACATTTTCACATCAAACCAAACCAAAACAAATTGCTTGATATTTTTTTCTATGTTTTCTTGTGATATTTCATTAGAAACTATCAAAATCTAGATCAAAACCATTTCAGAAACATCAAAACTATCAAAACAACATTCTGGAAAACTGCAATTGTTAGATATAGAGCTGCAACTATTACTGTGAACTATAACCAAGAATTGGAAAACCACAATTTTCTTCTTGAACTATATTTGCTGAAAAAAGAGCCATATTTGACAACCTAAACCACAAATATGAGCCGCATTTGCTAAAAATTGAGCCACAATTGTCTACTAAACAATTTTTTTTGAAATATGTGTCCAAAGTCTAATTAGAAAGATTTCATAGTCACCTCTGACTGATAAACCAGAGACTTTCAAGATTTACTAGTTCATTTTAGGGATTCCCTTTAGAAATACATTGCATTATAGGTTGCATTCCTCCTTCCTTTGTATTGCACAAATTAAAACCTCATTCTTAGGTTGCACCTAAACCTTCAGATTTTGAACATATGGAGACCTTTAAGCTTTTCGAAATTCTTGGTTACCAATTCTATTTGTCATTGACCATTGTCCTTGTCATTGTCTTGTCATTGTCACTTTATCAAGTTTGAGTATTAGTCCTATGTCCTAGTCTTGGCTGTCCTCTTATGGTTAATGACATTTAGAATTTGTGGCCTTGGGTTCACATTAGCTTGATTATCATCCCTTGTTTAAAATTCTAGCCTTCCTTTGCATTACCTTTCCCTCATTTAGACTCATATTGCTTAGATTGCACCTTACATCCTTATTCCAAAAAAGAAAAAAATAGCTCACTTTACCTTAGCTTTAGCATCACATCATTTTTGATAGCCTTTTGCATCCATTAATTTCATTATCTTTGCATCCTTTTTAAAAAAAAAATACAAAAACATAGCTTACTCTCATTGATCTTCAATTTGCATCATCTAGTCTCCTTATCATTCACTTTGATCATCAACCAATCTTTAGCATCCTTTAGAATTCATTATCCCCATCCTTTGGACATTATCATCCTTGCATTTTCATATCCTAAAATCGTAAAATCCAAAAAAAAAAAAAGTTTAGTTCATCACCATCTTGCATTATCCCTTCAACTTGCAAAAGTTTCACATGGTTGAAATAAGGTTAAAAGCCGAAAGGAAGGACATGGATTTTTCAATTGACCCATTTCATGACACTACCCTTGGAATAGATTGAAATCACTCCACACCACAAAGAAACCAAACCAACTCATGGGAAAATGTGATCCTAGAAGAATTCAACAAACAATTGACCCAAGAAGAAATTGAAGAAGCATATAGTGACCCAATAATCTTGAGCATGGTTGATCAACTTATTAGTGTTGAACCTAACAGATACTTTTACACACTAGCTAAAAAGGGAGCCAAATTACCTCAAGGTTTTGACATATCAACCATTGTAGAGAAAGAAACTAAAAATCTATTTGCATTTGGCATTCCTTTGTCACAACAAATGTCAAACATACCTCTTGGTACAACTACACACATGACTACCACTACTACACACATCACAAGCACCTCAACATTTGGAACAAAGAAACCAACATCACTAAACAAGGAGAATTTTTCACACTTGGAAATTCCTCAAACTCTATGGGTAAGACCTTTACAAACCCTCTTTTCCAACATACTAATCAAGGTTCCATGTCACAAGGTCATACTCCTTTGATCCAAAATTCAAACCAAGGTCCTAAACTCACACTACAAAACACAAATCAGGGTGCCACCTCACAAGGTCCTACCCCTTTGACTCAAAAAACAAATCAAGGTCCTATACCCACACTTCAAAATACAAAACAAGGTTCCTTATTCAATTTTCAAAGTGCTCCTTCATCAAGTCAACATCCACCAACCAAATAAAGAAAGGTTCACATTATCTCATGAAGGATCCCAAATCAGAACAACAATCAAGGGTATATTCCATTACTCCAAAATGCAAGTCAAGGGTCCCTTCTCATTCCAAAATTCTACTCAAGGACCTACACCAACATGTCAAAATATCAAACAAAGGCCTACACCTTTGCTTCAAAATTTCAATCAAGGAACCATTCCTTCATTTCAAAATGTCAACCAAGGAAACATTCCCCCACCTCAAAGCATCAATCAAGGTTACACACCTCCATTTGCAAACCAAGGACTAAATTTTCAAAACCCAAGCATGAATCAAGGGTCCACACCTCAATTCCAAAACAACATACAAAATGCAAATAAGAACTTTGGAACAAACCTAAATGCCAATTTCATTCCAAATCAAAGCAACACCCATCCATATGAAAACCAAGGTCCCATGTCACAAGGAATCAATCCTAATCAAAGTTCAACATATGACCATAATACCAACACTATGACATCACACCAAAACAATGTAACACCATCTCTTGCATAATATTTGATACAACATATATAGACCCTTGAACAACGAATGAAAAACATGTAATTAGGAACCAACAAGAAAACATATTCTATGGAGGAACTGTGTCCCTTTCCATTTGATCAAAATATATACATGCCACCATTTTCCCCTCATTTCACAACACCACCTTTGCCTAAGTATAAGGGGACTCAAGATCCAATAGAACACATTCATGAATTTAACACATCATGTATGGAAGTCTCATATGATCCTACCTATTTAAAGAGACTATTCCCATGAAGCCTCATAGGATCAACCTTAGATTATTTTGCACACCTTCCTCCATGGACCAGAACATGGGGTGAACTAGCTGAAAAATTCATGAACTATTTCGCTTTCAACATTAAAAATGATGTCACCCTTACATCATTGAGCACAACCAAACAAGAAAAAGGGGAATCACTTACCTCATTTTACCAAAGATGGTGGGGCTTGGCTAGAAAATTTCCTTGTCACATTCTTGAAAAACAACTTGTCACCATGTTTGTGGAAAACCTTAACAAAGAATTGATGAGTCAAATTCAAATCCAATGTTGCACAACCTTTTGAAGAGATTCTTTAGTAAGGTATCTTTATTGAAACGAGGCTTATTACAAAAGGGCTGGTCAAAGTGAACAAATAAAATCCCAAACCAAACAATGACAAGAGCAAATACTAGTCCCAAAACAAAAATGTCACAAATGATAGAGTTGTTGATGCCAAACTGATAACCAAAGGTCTAATCATTCAAGTTAAAGGTCCTTCCACATCAAACACATCCAATACACCAAACACGTAGACACAAGGTCAAAACCAAATGCTAAATGTAGTCCAAAACAATCAACAATGAAGAGGTCCTCCCTACACCAAGAGAACATACACCCCTTTGGGTGAACCCATCAAATCAATCCTTAAACAACTCTTGCAATCAAATGTCATCACTCTAATAGATACCAAAAACTATGAGCCTACATTGATCAAACCTGATTGGTGGAAAGATGATGAATACTATGAATACCACCATACAAATGACACAAGGCACCTAGATGTTGGATGCTCAAGAATATCATTCAAGACTTTATTGAAGATGGAACCATTTCAGTTGATAATTCACAAGGAAAAACCAATGCTAATCACACTATATTCAGGACTCCTCTGCAAGACCATGATAAAGGAAAAGCCTCCAGTTCAGGGAACAACAACAATAATGCCAATTATACAACTATCAAACATGATTACAACACTATCATTTTTAATGTGACACCCTTTGATGATCACATTGCCACTATCACCATAAACAAGCCAAAATCAGATTGTGTTGTTGCCACTCTTAGAACCATGATAACTATTCTAGGTCCATCTACAAATCCCAAACCAAAAGGCCAATATAACCTCCTGGAGTAGCTAGGGAAAGCTCCTACACAAATTTGTATCTTGGAGCTCTTTCGCATCTCACCACAACATAGAGCCATCCTTGATAAATCCTTGCAAGAAGCCTATGTACCTGCAAACCTATATGTCAATGAATTTTAGGCCATGGTTAGATACCTAGCTATGTCGCACCATGTCACCCTCTTTGAACAAGACCTTTCAGCACCAAAATTTGATCATAATAGCCCCCTACACCTAGAAGTATGCATTAATACACACAAGATCAGGTGAGTCCTAGTAGATAGTGGAGTAGGTCTGAATATTTGGTCATTAAAATTGGTGAAAGAATTGGGATACTCTAAGAATTGTATTGACCAAACCAAGAAATTTTTGATCAAAGCTTATGATGATGTTGAATGTTCTTCCTAAGGCGTAATTTCACTTCCTATGAGAGTTGGCCCAACAATACATGACATAGTATTCCACGTCTTGAATATGGATTTACATTAAAATCTCCTCCTTGGCCGCCAATGGATCCATGCCATGAGGGCCGTTTCTTCCACTCACCATCAATGCCTCAAATTCCCATGTAGTGGCACTAAAATCACTATTCCAGGCGACCCTGATCCTTTTCAATACTATTCAAATCTAAAAGGAACTGTTGAATGTCAAGTGCCCATAAAGTGAGAGGCTTCATCTTCCACTTCACCTACCACTCCATCTCACTACATTGATCCATCCACTCTCGCCAAATCTTCCACCTCATTTGTCACACCTTCCATGCCCAAAATCCAGATTCAAGATAGAGGATTTGGAGAATACAACATGAAGAGTCTCTTTTTTATTGGAAAATTACCAAAATCACCAAAGTCATATGGAAAACCACATCCTGTACAACCCAAAGTTGTCATCCACAATCCTCCTACCACCTTCACTAGACAGAGGGACTTGCTAAAGAGTCTTTAGATGATTACATTCTCACATGGTTGTATAAAGATAAGGATGTTGTCAAATCAAATAAATTACTAATTGAACAGTGTCCAAAAGGGTTCCAAATAATGAAATGACATGGATATGATGGACACAGCGACCTTGGTTTAAATAAACAAGGAATGTTGGAACCTTTACAACCTCCTAAGCTAATAAGTCATCAAGGGCTAGGTTTCGTACTAGTAAAAGTGACCATCTAGGGTATTAGGCTACCTTTAAGTAAGTTTGTTGACATTTTAGATGAGATCGAGACATATGAGGACTCTTGGGATTATGATGCCAGTTCCAATGAATATGAATGAGATTCCCTATCCTCCACTACTTGTATGGACCTTGATAAATCATTTTGGATATTTGATGAGCCTCCTCTTGAAAATTAATTTATCCAAATGCTTACCATTAGTGCCCCACCAAGCCTATCAAGCCCTTGTCCAACAGTCCCTTTGAATAGAGAAGAGCAGATCAAACACTTTTGGGAAACCATTGATGTTACCTAATGGGAACTTGATGACTCTACCTGTGTCTTTACCCTATTAGCCTATACCATGAATCTTGATAGTATCAATGATGGCTTACCCCTTGTTTACCCTCAACTTATAGATTTGGATCAACAAGAACCACCAAGTTTGGAAAATTTTGAGAAATTTGAAGTAATTGTTGAGTTCTTGGGACTTTGTGAAGGAATACCTAGTGGGGATCATAAAGTTGGCTTTGCCATAGAACTCAATTATGCAACATACTTTGGTGAGGCTATCCTATCCTCTAGTCACAAAAGTGAAAATGAAAAAAAAAACTAACAAGAATAGGTCTTTAGGTGAAAATCAAAAGGCACCTATTGACCGCAAAAAAGTAAAAATAAATGATGTATCTAAAGGTGAAAACCTCTCTAAGGTGCCTGAGGATGGAGGACCAGACTATCTCCCAATAGACTAGGAGAGATTTCCCTTGCTTATAGAGGAAACAAAGGATGTCAACATTGGAACATTAGATAACTCCAGAGTGAACCGTTAGTAGCATCCTTGACCATTGAAGAAAAGCTTGAGTTTATAACCTTCTTTTCAGAAAGAAAAATCAATTTTGCATGGTCATATACTGATATGCTTGGTTTGGATCCTGAATCATTTTTGCATCACTTGCTACTATTACCTAATGTTAAACCATATAAACAAAAGTTACAAAAAATGCACCCTCAAATTGCACTCCTTGTCAAGGTAGAACTAAAGAAATTACTGGATGTTGGGTTCATTCAATCCATTGATTACACAGAGTGGATATGAAATCTTGTTCTTTTCACTAAGTTGAATGGCCAAATAATAATTTGCATGGATTTTAGAGACCTCAACCAAGCTTGTCCCAAAGATGACTTTCCTTTACCAAACATTGAAATTATGGTAGACCTCACAACTGGATATGAGATGTTATCACTGATGGATAGATTCTCAGGCTACAATAAGATAAGAATTTATATTGAAGATAAAGTAAAGACAACTTTCATATGTGCTTGGGGAGAATTTTATTAGAATGTTATGCCATTTGGATTAAAAATGTTGGAGAGCTACCTAGTAGAGAGCTATGACTACAATATTTCATGATTATATACATGTCCTTATGGAGGAATTTGCTAATGGCCTCTCTAAATCTATAGAAAGGAGTGGAAACTTGGCAGTATTGGACAAGATTTTTCACATGACTAGAAAAGTACTAGCTCAAGCTGAATCCAAAGAAATGTGTCTTCGAGGTCAAATCAGACAAACTTCTTGGATATATTGTCTCACATAGAGGAATATAAGTTGATCCTACCAAAGTTAAATCCATCTGGGAAATACTAGCACCAACCAACATCAATCAGTTGAGAACATTACAAGGACAACTACAATCCATTCATAGGTTCATTTCTCAATTAACAGATAAGATCCACCCATTCGAACATCTGTTAAGAAAATGTATTCCCTTCAATTGGATAGATAAGTGTCAAGAAGCATTTGATCAGATCAAGAAATATTTATTGACTACACCAATTCTTATGCCACCAATTAATGGAAGACATTTGATACTATATTTGATGGCTACAACATCAACATTGGGGGCACTCTTAGCACAAAATGATAATAATGGCAAGGAAAGAGCAATATATTATATCAATTACACTTTATTTGGATATGAGTTGAACTATAGTCCTATTGAAAGAGCATGCCTAGTTGTGGCATTTGTAGCACAAAAATTAATACATTATATGTTGAACCACAAGATAAAATTGATTACCAAGATTGATCCTTCGAAATATATTCTCAGTAAAGTAGCATTGATAGGAAGACTAGCCAAATAGGTTATGATTATGAGTGAATATGATATTGAGTATGTTGATCTTAAAGCAATAAAGGGATAGGTAATAGCTTATCAACTTGCAGATGCACCATTGAAAGTAGACCATCGTTTGATATCCAATTTCCTAGATGAATCAATCTTTCTCATAGATACACCAACAACATGGAAGCTATACTTTGATGGATCTTACACAAGTCATGGTTCAAGAGCTGGTATCTTGTTCATCACACCTCAAGGAGGCACCATTCATAAGTCATTTTGAATAGCATTCATGTGCACAAACAACATAGCAGAATATGAAGCATTATTAATAGGACTCAAAATGACAATAAAATGGAAAATCAAGGACCTTCAAGTCTATGGTGATTCCCAATTAGTGATTAGGCAAGTTAATGATGATTATGGCACCAAGGATGAGAAGTTGATGCCCTACAAGTGCATGGTTGATAGCTTCATACTATACTTTGATAGTATCTCCTTTGAGAAAATACCAGGAATCTAGAACAAAGAAATTGACACAATGACTACAATTGGATCTCTCTTGGACTTTCCCAACAATGCCTCACAATATGATTTCTTGGTGGAACAATTGTTGATCCCTGCATTCAATGTCCCAAAAATCAAAATTGTGTGTGAACTTGTTAGTATTGAATCTCCTTGGTATAAAGACATCTATGCCTATTTGCATGACCAAGTTATCCCTCTTAACTTATCCCATAACCAACACAAGACCTTTATCTAATAATCATCCAAATATGTCATCATCAGAGACACCCTTTATTGTTGTAGCTTAGATAGTACCCTCCTCTGATGTCTCAACTCAAATGAAGCACAAAAAACCTTACAAGAGGTACACTAGGGTATATGTGGAGCTCACTTTGCTAGTCCAACCTTAGCCAAAAATCTCATGAGAATGGGATATTATTGGCCTACAATGGAGCATGATTCCTATCATCTTATGATGAAATGTCACCAATGTCAGATTCATTGAGATCTCATACATGTACTAGCTTAGAAACTACAACCGCTTACTTTGATGTGGCCATTTTCTCAATGGGGACTCGACCTCTTAGGAAAGATCCATCCCACCTTGGCTAATGGACATAAATTTATCCTTGTTGCTACTGAATACTTTAAAAAATGGATTGAATCTATCCCACTAACCTACATCAATGGAAATCAGATAGCCAAGTTGATCCTGAATTATATCATTTGCCGCTATGGAATCCCATAGTCCATTGTCACTAATAATGGTAGCCATTTCAAAAATCAAGATGTTTGTGAGCTTTGTGACAAATTCCATATCCAACATCATTTTTCTACTCCATATTACCCCCAAGGTAATGGCCAAGTTGATGCATCTAATAAGACCATCCTAAAAAATCTTGAAAAATACTATAAATGACATTAGTTGTGACTGGCACTTGTAACTTAATCCTACTTTATGGTCCTATCATACCAGTGTTCACACCCTTACATAAGCTACACCATAATCCCTTGTCTTTGGATCTGAAGCAATACTTCCTATAGAGGTCTAGTTACCCTCTTTGCGAGTCTCCATGTAAGGCTTGATTGATCAAGAAGAATATCGTGTATCTCATCTACATGAGCTAGAGTTACTGGATGAAAAGAGACTAAATGACTTGAAACATTTGTAAGCATATCAGAATCAGAATCACCTTCTACGCAACTACACCAATAAAATCCAACCTAGAAGCTTTGACATTGGTGACTTAGTCCTCAAGGAAAATCTGAAGAATCAAATAGAATGAGAGAAGCCCAAAAAGTTTGAACCAAATTGGTTGGGCCCTTATATCATTACAACATCATTGGGTCAGGTGCTTATCAAATTTATACTCCTAAAGGAGAATCATTATTTGAACCTATCAACAACATGCACCTTCACGAGTACTACACTTGATTCTTAGAGTAACCCTTTAAAAGTCAAAAATACAAAAAAATCAAAAAAAAGGTCACCCTAATGAAAACCTAGCAAACAAGTGTCTTGGTGACAACAAAAGAAATAAAAAAAATGAAAAATAAAAAAATAGTAAAGAGAAATAATTCATCCAACCGTGAAAACCACTTCGGTGGCACTTTGTATAAGTACTATGGTGAAAACCCTGCAAATAGGCGCCATGTGTTGTCACTCTTTGCTCCTTCGTCTACTCTCACTCTATTTGGTCCTTTGTCTTATCTATTCATCCATTTGTAAAGGTCACTTGTTCATTATAATGCTTCGTCATATTTTTCCATGGATTGGGAACCACCAACATTTAGTACCCTTGCCTTTGTGATCATCCTTGCATTCGCCACATCCCCTCACACATAATTATTAAGTCCAATACTTGAATGATGGTGATTCCTTGAATTAAGTCTTCCTGGGAAATAACATGTGGTATCAACCTTTCGAAACATTGACATCCAAAAAGTCATAAAACATCAAAATCCAAAAAAAATCATACAACATCAAAATCCAAAAAAATCATAAAACATAAAAATCTAAAAAAATCATAAAAACATCAAAAATCCAAAAAAAAATAAAAACATCATGGTCCAAAAAATCATAAAACATCAAAAGATCAAAAGAAAAATCATAAGACAATCAAAATCAAAAATATAAAAATCAAAATTGGAGGGCGAGCTCAAAATCAAAAAAACATTAAAATCAAAATCAAAGAAAAATTCATAAAGAATATCAAAATCCAAAAAAATCATAAACCATCGAATCCAAAATCATAAAACATCAAAATCTCCAAAAATAGAATCATATTTCGAGTCTGGGTCAGTTTGTGTTAGAGTGGTTAAACTACTCTATCTCTATACATGTGCTACATAGGCAAGGCTCATCTTAAATGGGCTCCCGGTACATTAGGTCATTCCTTTTAAGTTGTCCAAATGAAATCATAACTTGGCCTTTTATTGAATAATGCAAATGAAGTTGTGTCGAACTATGAGTCTTTGCATGTATAACGTAGGCAAGGCCATCAATCGATGAGCCCCTGAGGCCATCTAGGTCGGTCCTTTAGGGTTTGTTGAGTTTGATCGTGTCCTTGGTCCACAAGAAATCACCATTTAAACCAAATAATGAATTAATAGATAAACATGACCAACAAAATTCTTTGATCAATCAATCATTTTGTCGTCAAACCAATCAATTGGATCATCAATCTTAGTAGATTTAAGCATTATGCCATTCATCTCATTTGGCCTTATCTCTTTTCTTTTATCAAGATGTGTCCTTCCTAAGATTGGGCTTTGTCAATTTGGTTATTCACCTTAAGTAGGATATGTCTTTCTTGTAGTTAGGTGCTTTATCAACAATGGTCACTTGGTCAACTTTATCAGATGTGTTTCTTGCCTTAAATAGGATATGTCTTTCCTGAAATTAGGTATCGTCACATCACTTGGTCATATCAATCAATCTTTGTCAAACAATCAATCAATCTTATCAACCTTTTCAATCAATCTTGCCTTAGTCAGGATGTATCCTTCCTAAGGTCAGGCACAATCATTATCAACCAAACCTTGTCAACTTTATCTATTAGAATTGTAAAATCCTGATAATTTTACATGTTGTTCATACTCATAAGTTTCCAAATAAGTCCTACCATGAACATATTTTCCCCATATTTGGCCATATAGTCCCATAAATTCCATCGAGTCTTGAATAATTCACATTATATTCTATATCGGCCCAAATTCGGGGATGTCATAGCGATCAAATTTACTCTGAGGCACCTATCGGCCGGGGACATTTTCATTGTCGTGACAAAAGATTCATATCGACAAGAGGGTCTTCATTGAGATGAGTCACAACTAAGTTATATTGTCTCACCGACCGGCGCAGGAGTATACACTTCGGCCACACAAATTATATTCAGTATGTGGTCTCACCGAATGGGGCATGTCTCACCGACCAATGCGAGGAGGCTTTTTGGCCAAACTAAAGATATTCAGGATGAGGTCTTAGTGAATCCATAGTGTCTTGCCGACCAACAATAAAGATATACATCTCAGTAAGACTAATGTGCACCAAAGTGAGGTCTTGGCGAGATCTTATTGTCTCACTGACTTGCGATAGAAGGAGCATGTCGGTGAGAGATTTTTCTTCAAGGTGAAGTCTCGGTGAACTCTTATTGTCTCACCGACTAGCGCGGAATGAACAAATACTTGGGCAAGAGTTATGTCTTTGGAGTATGGTCTTGGTGAGTGCATTGGGTCTCGTAGATGGAAACCTAAAAGATTCTATCCATGTGAGGTCTCACTGAGTGCCTCTGGTCTCACCAAAAAAGTGCAAAGGAATTATATCGAGGGTTTTTAGTGTGAAGTTATATAGTCTTGCCGACCCGTTTTGTCACACTGACATATTGCTTCATCGGTGTGAGAATGATATTGTCACAGCGACAAAATGTGAACTTAAGGAGATTTCTCGGTGAGACATAAGGTGCCTATGAGATGGCTCCCCAACAACAGAATGTTATAGCAACACACATGAGATGAAAGAATATCTATCAACAAGACTTTGGACTTCGGTATGACTACAAGGTGTCACAGCGAATATTTGGTGAGTATTAACAAAGGCCTGAATACTATTGCTCACCAACATGGGATTACGAAGCGATGTGTCTTTTCAGATGTAAATGTATAAATGTTCATTTCTGATTGTAAATGAAGACATTAGATTAGATAATGACATACAGTAGATAGATTAGAAATGGATACAATAGAATAAAATTTTCAGATTAGAGACTATGATGCATGATTTCAAATGGAGATATCAATGAAAATCAGTTGATGTGGTGGTTCATTTCTGGTGTCAATTGTCTATTGAGCTCATTGAAAGTATTACTAAAGTTGTCTCTAGGGTTGGTGTTTTTTGGTTATTTAAACTGGTATAACAAGTTTATATTTAGTTTATCAGTGCACATTTGTTGTAATCTATGTGGTCGATTGGATCTGCTCCTTCAAGAAAAGATTAAATCATTTTGATTAATCACGCGAATCGTGGAAATTCATCCGGACTGTCATTAAGAAGAGCTTAGTAATCACATTCTTCTTGCATATTTATACAAGTTATAAACAAAACGTATGCTAACAATTCTTGGAGTGCTCTTGCAGTCAGTTTCCATTTCTATTTCATTTGACTGCATACCCATACAAGGCACTCAGCCTTTGTGATTCTTCACCCATTATTTAGATCTATATTCAATTCTTTTTACATCCTGCTAACCTAGCATATTAAGATTTTTGCACTTGAATATTGGTATACAATTTATACCAAATTTTATTTGTCCAATTCCACTTCTGCTATCAGTGGGAAAAAAACATTTCAAGAGAGATAAAGCACATTGAGTCCTCTTTCATTCATATAGGTACACCCATTTCTAGGTCTACCAAGAGTAGAAGGTCTAAAACCATTTGACCTTGTTTGTTACCCTAGAAGCTGCATCAAGAGATTGGAAACCCCTTTGAGGACTTGCACTTTTGAGAGATAAATTATCAAATCAATCAATCAAATCTATCAACTTCATCAATCAATCTTTATCAAATCAATCAATCTTGTCATATTGGTCAATCAATCCTACCTTAATCAGGGTGTAAAATTCCTGAGATTAGGTGTGGTCAATCAAATCAATTTGTCAAACTTATCAATCAAACCTGGTCATCTTGGTCAATCTAATCAATCACATCAAACAATCTTATTAGTCTTATTGGAAAACACTATCTTGGAAAACACATTTGTTGGTCTAGATTTGTCTTATCTTTTTGATTGGTTTTGGGTCATGTTACTAGTCTCCTTGAGGATGTCCTATCAAAGGATTCAGAGGGACAATGATGGATAATGGCATCTTTTCTTTGTTTGTTGTCTATGGTTTGTCTCGGAAAAAAGATAGGGATAATTGGATCCTTAGTATGAGCTAAGGCATTCCTTGTCTTTTTGACTACTTGTCTCTCCCAAACGGTCACCTTGCACACCTTGGTCTATATCATACCATGGTGTTTGTGATCCATTTGCAACATTTTTAAAAGCCCAATAATGATAAATATAAAAATGTAAGCATGAAAGTTGGTTCCCTTATCATTTCCTGTCTACCCATTCCACCTCCATCTTCTTTCCCTTTTTCATGCTAACATCCCATCTCCCTTGTCTTTTCCACGCTAACATCCATGTCTTACATGATAACATTTCTTCTGTTTGCATCTTGAAAGAGTCCTATGACACACAAAAACATCTTGTATACATAATCATGTTAGATTGCATCATAGAAAGCACCATCATCATAGCTATCATTTTAGGTCACATATATTTGCATAAGAAAATACAAAAAAATAAAATGCATGCATATCTCATCATCATTTTAACATCATACATTGCATTGCATTTTACATTGCATCCTATACATACTACATCACATTAATAATATTAGGCCACACCATGTTTGCATCCAATCATTATAGTTCCATACAAACATTACAATAAATTTCATACCACATTGCAATAGGTTATTTCCATTACATCCATCATCCACACATAGCATAATAAAAACATCCACAACCATAAATGCATAACATCATTACATTATCACATCATCAACATTGCATATAGATCATAAAAACATAGTAGATCATCATATCATCATATAAAATGCATGAACAAACACCAAAATCATAGCATGGGTATCCATTGCATAGAATGCCATCATAAATGCATAACTACATCATAATGTATATCATCAATCGCTGATAAAATAATATATATATATATATTGCTTAAAAAAAAAGTGTTATAGAACAATGTCAAGATGTGTGACCAATAAAAGTGGAGTTTGCAGGCTCGATAATAACATATCAGTGTCTAATACATAAAACTAAAAGGTCCTAGCCTGAATTTCCCAGATTGCTTGTCCCTAGGGAATCTCTGTCTCCCTTGTGTGGTGCATCCTTGGTGGAAGAAGGCCTATTGTATGGAGTGACCCACCTAGCATCTAACGTCTCACCCTGGGACCTGCTCTATGTCCACTAGCTATGAGTCCTGTTGTGCCCTCTACCTCATGATCCACTCTCTGTCTTAGAAAATGTGGGCTCCCTCCTCTCTAGACATATCACTCTCTCATACAAGTCCCTATAATACTGGATACACCTGCTCACCTTGACATACTCTTGGGCAACCTCAACCACTAACCCATTGCATGTGGCCATGACCTCAATCATCCAATGATTAGTCTACTACCGACTAATGACTGCCAGATCATTCTCCACCT